>JAUNZM010000934.1:0-300322 GCA_033459285.1 Clamator glandarius | reverse complement strand
AATATACTTCCAGTAAATGGTAGCTAGGATGTTGCCATTCTCTCTTGAACAGGAATATTGCAGCAGTTGTTATCAAGCTTCCTAAATGTGATTCATACTGTAAAAGAGCTTATGCACTCAATCAAATCCTTATACAAAAAAAAGATGGAATACTTGTGTGCCTTCTGGGATTAGTCACGAAAATAAAATTAAAATAATAGGAAAACAAGAACTACCTGAAGCATCTTCCAGTTTCTTTTCTAAATTAGGTAAAGGTTCCTCAGTGAGGTATTTATTAATATTATTCAGAAGAAAAAAGAAATCTAACAGGGCAGAGCTTAAAAAACAGAAAATGGCAGTTAAAATATAGAGATCTGTTTTCTGCAAGTACAGTGCTACAGCACTTCACACAATAGCTCATGGCCACAAAAGCAAGGTAATGAAAACAAAAGAAAACCTTGAAAACAAAATACTTTCACAGATAAGAAAAATATAAGCAAGGTTCCTGGGCTTGTTTTCTGCCATGCCAGAAGAGCAAGGGAGTAATAAACATAAGGTTATGGCCACGATGTATCACTGGAGCTGGGTACAGAGAACCAGGGGCACATCAGTGAAACTGGCAGACCATGGTATCTCTTATTGCTTTTTCTATGAAAGATTTCAGCTTTGTAAAACCAAATCAGAAACCTGTATGCAGCTTAACAGATGAAATCACTGCAGAGAGAATACTGATAGCTATGCAGTTCCTGCTTTGCTCTACTTGGCATCCATCCTACTGCCAGTCGAATAGAAAAGAACGTTTAATCAGGTTGTGTAGCTGAAATGTGAACTTTTTTATGTTGGTAGTTTTGTTGTTAGCACTTGGACAGCTAGTAAGGCAAAGAAACTCCCCAAACTAGGGAATTCCCAGCCAGCATCTCTTCAGATACAAGATAGCATCCTGCTTCTCATGAAGAATAATGTATTCAGATCCCTCTGTGTATCAAGTTTAGCAGGTCCTCTGCTGTACAGATGGGGACAGGTTTAACTACCAGGAAGTTTCAGACTGAGATTTTTCGAGTTCATCTTGAGGGTCTGGTCGCAGACTTTCATTTATTTATTTAGAATCACCTATCTGAGACCTGTAGTGAGCTTGGTAATCCTCACCCGTAGATCAAAGCTTTGCAGGAATACATCTGTCACAACTAAAGGAACAACTGCTACATTCAGCTGACTAGCCTGAACCTTCTTGTCCAGCTCCGTCATACATCTCTGCTTCTGAAGCCAGTGTCTTCTGCCACCTAACACTTTCAGCAAAGGAAAGCTGAAAATCTGACACTCTTACTGCAAATATCATCATATAGCCCTGAACATACCCACTATCCGTCTCCTCCTCAGCTTGCAAGCTCAGTTGAATGTTTAATTCCTCTCTTTCTTCCCTGCAAACTCTGATTTGTGTCATTACCAAGTCTTGCGTTAGTATCTCGGAGCTGGTACCTTTTTGTATCACTCTTGTCCTGTAGTCTGACAAGTTACTGGAGTTTTCTTCAGTTGTAGCAGCACCTTTTCCTCAGGTTCTTTCTTCCTGTCACTCCATCTCACTGCTTAGATCCTTTGAATCCCCTGAATTTCAGCCCCACTCACCTGCCATACTTTGCACCCTTTGAAGCTGCTACCAATAATTATTTGGACTAATCAAAGACATATTTCAAAAAATGTTCTGCTCTAAGATACACAGAGATGTCCACGATCTCAGGCTCTGAAGAGAAATCTGTCACCCAGCCCGTGCTTTTGCCCTTGCTGATTTTTTTCTTCCTATCCAGCTGTCTTCCACTCCTCTACCGCCTCTTCCACACATGTATCTGGGTACTCATCTCAGACTGACTGCCCACTCCCTTCATCTTAGCATCCTTTCCCTTTAGCTCATGCTTCCTCTTGTAATTTCAGGACTCTTCTCTCTCCCTGCTATTGTCTTTTTTCACAGCCAGGTCAGTGTCCCCATGTTCAGCTGCTTTCTGAAGCTGTTCTGTTTACTTACTCTATTAGAGGTCCCTCCAGCAACCTTGTGGTTTCCTTTCCCCTTAATAAACACATTTTGCAGATATACTTTATATTATAAAAAACTTACATGCACATGTCTTCATATATTACACGTGTGCATAAGTGTACAATGCACTTCATATAATTCCTCCTGACTTAAGTCATAGGAAGAGCTGATATGTTTTCAAAGATACTTCCATTTTCTTCAAAAAATACTATAGCACTAAAAGAAAAAAATTCTGGTGTGGAGATTTACCGCAAGGTATTTCAGAAAAAAATATATAATAGTTAGTCAAACACAGAAGCAAAAGTAAACAGGATTTTTAAAAATGAATTGCCAGTGGGTTTTCTTATGCACTGCCTTTAGTTAGTGGGAATTCGAATTTCAGAGAGAAAGAAATATGCTTGAGTTTATTCACATAACTTTATCAGTGAAAGATAAAATTTCTCATGCACAATGTTAATACTAAAAATCACTTTGAACAGTGTTGAGATTGTTAAACTTGGCTTTTAGTGTGCATTTTATTGCATTGCAGGTAGGATCATGATGACAATATTCAAACAATGAGTGAAGGTACTATTATCTGTTAGCACAAATACTGTACATATTGTATGCTGTTATGTTTGTGTGGTTCCATGTATGTTTTCTATCGTATTGCCCTTAATAAAATTGGCTGATTTTATGGAAAACAAAAATCAATAAGTCCCTGAAAATGCTTTTTAAAGAGGAATACATTTTAAAATCAAGACAGTTAAGAATAAGCATCAATAAAAATAAAAGGGGATTGTGTATTCTTTTTCATAAAGCATACCTAATGCCTGTTATTTTAATGACACCATCAATTATTGTGTGTAAGGAATTGAAAGAAGAGATTTAATTGTTATCTTTTTCCCTTCCTCTTGGTTCAGGCAGTGAATTTAGACCAGCCAATTGATATTCTGTTTGTCTGTTTCTAGTCAATTCTAGTTTCTTTGGCACAAACCCAGTTTTGCAATATTTGAGTTGCAAACACTGCAGAAATCTGTTTATCTGTTGATCCAAAACACCTGAACGTATTGGGAATTATCAGAGAATGAGAATGCTGCCAGTGGTCTTAGATTTTGATTTTGCAGACATTGTAGAAACATTATGGGGAAACACGTATTTCAGGCATGTTTGACTTGAACAGATTCAGAGTTTCTTCAGTGTTGTTTTAGACTTAGTTATCATTTGTAGTACTCCTTTGATTAGGAATTTGAAATTAAAATATTCTGCATGTATATTTGGTATTTGTCAGCTGTTTATTCACAATAGCTTGCCCTGAATGTTAACAGCACAAAAAAGTTTAGGACATGAGTGCTCCCACTGCCTGTGCTAGCCCATCTTTCCATCCTTTTAAAAGGAGATTGGAGAAAGGCAAGTTTTATGTGCTTTAAACAATGCAGGTGACTGAGTATAAGTAAAGATTTAGGCCATTTTCTGTGACAAACAGAAAACTAAGTTAGTCCTTTGTCCATATCAGCACAGTAACTTTGTTTTCCTGCTACTTTTTTTTTGGATTCTTCCTGAGAAAATGAATGACCTAATTCAAGCCTCTAGAAATCTCTGAGTGCCTCCCTTGAATTCAGCAGCTCTGCTTCCTACTGTCTGTGAGGGAATTGGGTTATAGTCTGCTTACTTTCATGCTCTAACATGAGATAAGAATCAAAACATTCCACCAAGTACATGATTTTTTTTATTATTATTAGCAATGAAACCATGTGGTCTTTTTGTCCATAACATTCTTTTCTTTATTATTTTTTTCCAGTTATCTGGCCCCAGAGTACTCTCACTTGAAGCAAATAAATACAGAGGGATGCACGCACGTTGAGGTTTTTACTGTCCCAAATCATTTTTAGAGACTATGTTGAAAAAATCTTCGTGCTGTAGAATTAGAATAATTCCAGAGTGTTTGAAACAAATGGTCTTCCTACAGTCAGCACTTACGAACTCCTCTACATCTCTGAATAGATCCTTAGGAGCCAAAAGGCTTCAAGGCAACATCTAGAAATGAACAGGTGCAGAAGTCAGATTTTCTACCATTTACTTTCAGTTTATGAACCTGAGGAACAGGTAAGAAAGGGTGAGGTAACAACCAGAACAGCAAAATACATGATAATCTGAAAGAATAAAGATGAATATTAGCAAGCTGCCAGTCCTGAGATGCCTGTGGAGCATCTGTAATTACAGCCTGAGGCCTCAGGAGGAGACGTGGGAGCAGAGTTACTGCAAAGTCATTGGCCCATGGCATTTTCAATTAAAGCCTGTCAGGCCCAAAGGGACTGTGCTCAGATGGAAGAAGAATTACTAGCTATGCTCTACCAGTCCTATCAGTTCACATTTTGGTATGAGATACACATGAAGCCTGACCAGAGCCCATCAGAAAGCATCAAGCGGAGCTCTCGAAGTGATGGAAATCGTGTTTCTGAGCCTTCAGTACTAGGAGGTAAAGATAAGGTTCTGCAAAGGGAAATTACGGTTAATTAAATGGACTACAATGCAGGTGACTTGATGATACAGGAGACAGACGTCTGCAGGACATACTCTCTGATTTGCAGTGGGAGACCAGGCAACCACAACAGGATGGAATACAGACTTACTTCAAATAAGCAAGCCTGAAAATAATAAGATCTGTAGAAATTTAGCTGCCTGAGACCTGTGAGTGTAAATGGGATTGTGTTTAAAGTGAACACAAAAGCAGGTTTAGGACCTACTGACAAAGTGAAACAGGTCTGAACATTACATTTAAAGAAAAAGGATGTATCTGAGGCAACCATGAAGCCTGTTGACCAGGCATAAATGCCAAACAGGCTGGAGCAACAGGGAATATGGACCAAGACAAGGAGAAAGGACTCACAAAGGCTGTCTTGTTCTTAAAAGGTCAGAACATAACCTTTAATAGTATTAGCTGCCGCTGGTGTTTAATGTGCATGAACTGGAAGGCTATCCTAAAGCCATGAAGAAAATCAGTAAGTTTTAGGTCTAAGCCTGCAAAGGGCTTCATTCAATACAGAGGAGCTCAAGTATTAATATGCCAGTTAATCATAACCCATTTTTTCCTCAAAAAACTACCCCAAAATCAGCAAGAAGAAAATTAGTGATGGATGCTGATTAAAATTCATATCAGGAAAGGGTCGATATCCGGAAACGCTGGGTTCAGCTACAAACAGTACAGAGACACACAGGCTGCTGAACCAAATATTTCATTTTCATTAGGGTAAGCTTGCTTGCTGAAAGTGGTTATGAGACCAGCAGGACACGTAGGCTCAATTACTTACTTACTAACAGGACACTAATTCTTGATGCTATCACATACACATTTCATATGGCTACTGGTGCTTGGACACTTTAGCTACAACCTCTGCTAGTAAATTAACCGGTGCTAAGGCATGAGCACTGAACTTAATTAGCTGACACTTTTATTTGCTCAGACTGACCTTGGCAAAGTTTTGGTGCAGGTCAGCTCACACACTCCTAAACATCTCCTGGCCTGAAGTTAGGGTGCATAAATATTTCCTTCAGTGGACAGTTTAGATGACATCAAACTTTCAGGTAGATGCTAGAAGAGGTTAATGTAATATACTACAGGATGTTGGCCTAAAGACTAGATAATTAAGCCCATCATTGTTTTATTTCCCTATACAGATTCTGCCATTAAATCAATATTGAAAGAGAGCAGACTGAACGAAAGAAGAACATAGATCATCTCAAGAAACCATGAAGTCTAGGCTGTAACAGAAAGATACCTAGGGACTATTTAGAGAGAACCAGAAGACAGAAGCAGAGAGGTCAATCCCAGGACCAGGAAGATTCAGGGCTTTGGCCAGTCGCTGACCTGCCTTAGGCACACTGGAAGAAGTTTGGCATATGAGAATCACAAAATCATGAACGACAGAGAAACTGCACATGAGGCATGTCTTATGGGCTTAACAAAAAGGCACTAAGTGAGTATTAAAGTCTTACAGCATCTATTGATTGAGATGTTGCCATGGAGAAATGGCACTGGAAGAAACAAAGGCAGAAATGAGTCCCACATTAACAGCAAAGTCACCACCAAGCAATAACTAGGATGAAGACTTAGATATGTAAAAGAATAGAAGGCCTAACACAATGTCTTGGTAAAGGCCAAATCATGGGAGTTCATGGGAAATCAAGTGGCAGCTGGAGGCCAGCAAATGTTTGCACAGAGATTTCAGAATAACATGGATATCAAGAGAAGACAACAAACACTGTGAAATACGGGGGTTCAGTAAAGAAAGCTAGCCTGTAAAAGCATAAAAATGGTTCTATAAACAGATTTTTTTTAATTAAGGAGCTAATTAAATTAGAGAAACATGGTGTAGAATTTATCACACCGAACTGCAAACACCAACCACATAGAGGTCTCCCATCCAGTTTGGTTATACTCAGCTCCCTTCACAGTCAGTGGAAAGAGTAGACATGATTTATCTCACTTATTTGAGACACCTGCTTTAGAACGACATGACTTGTGCCTTACTAGTACTTGTTTCTCTCCATTTTCCAAGAAGGGAGTTTCAGTGATTAGCTCAGATGGAGACATCTGCATGTGGCCTCATAACTCCCAGCCAGGGAGTCGTCTTGTGTTTTACCTCCCATTAAGCACCATGCAGGAGGTTGATTGTCATTTTAATACGTGGAAAACACTTTTTTCCAGACAGCAAAAGTGGCACATGACTATGGGGGGTTCTTTTTTACACATTATATTGCAATCAGGAGGTCTGGCTTTGTGGTTGATTTACAATTGTTGGATTGGCTTTTAGTGCACCTCTTCATTCAAAACGGTCCGGTGGAGGTCACGAAGTCAGCAGACTAAAATTGCGATCATCATTTTTACCGTGATTTAAAATGGAAAAGAGCTACACTGGCTCTGACTTTAAGAAGTTGTAGATCTTATCTCTCTTCTACATGCTGTGTGCACCAATGTCATTGGATGGATAATGGTTTCCCACAGAGGCTCTCCCCAGGGTGGAAGTCAAATTCCTGCTTGGCAGACACTATTGTCCAGTGAAATCTGCATGGGACAAGCCTGCTGGATAGTTTAGGATACCATGGGAAAGGCTTTAGCTGCAGCTGTTAACCATATTTATTCGAAGTGCAGTAGGGTGTATAAGTCTCCTTTTCCTATCAGACTCAGATGCACCATATTGATGTAGCAGAGGAGCAACAATAACAGAAAGTGGAGTTACATTAACTTCAAAAACGAGGCAAGTTTATTACAAATTAACAGTTCTTCAATGCACCCACACAAAGTTCAAATGTCCATGGATGAAATTATGTGAGTTCAAGCATGCTATTTTTAAAATATAACAATCTGATAAACCTTGAGCTAATAAGGAAGGACAAAGCTGGTAATGAGTTACTGCACATTCAAATGAGGAATGAAACATCAGTATAAAAGGGTACTGGTAGTTTCCAACAGGTCTCAACATCACTGAATATTACAGTGGCAGTACTGAGAGCCAGACCCTGTGCTCTGTTTCCAGACCTCCAGTTAATTTCAAATGGAACCATCCCTCTGTGAAGACTAAACAAGAATAAGGCATGGGCCCTGCAGCATTAGAAACAACATTTTGAATCACAGAATCATAGAATCTCCAAGTTGGAAGAGACCCATAGGATCATCAAGTCCAACCATTCCCATCAAACACTAACCCATGTCCCTCAGCACCTCATCCACCCGTGCCTTAAACCCCTCCAGGAAAGGTGAATCAACCCCCTCCCTGGGCAGCCTCTGACAGTGCCCAATGACCCTTTCTGTGAAAATTATTTTCCTAATGTTAAGCTGCTGAGACTGAGATGTTTGCCTTTAGAGCTTGAATTCAAATCTCCCTTCAAAAATATAGTCAATATGCTGTTGTTTTCATATCCTAAAGAGAAACTTGATGTAACATGAGTCTTGTATTATTTTACAAGGCATACTTAACCTCTCAGTGTGTATCATGCAAAGATTTAGAGGCAGCGTTATTGCTTGCAGAATCACCTGATATTTCCTGGAAACGGGCATTTGCTGGACCTGTCCTTGTCACTGGTGAAAGTATAATGCTTTTAATAATCTCTCATTCCCTAAATGATGTGTTTGCATCAAAATGATGGATATGCTATAGCTGGCAGGGTTTTGTTTGTTTTAAGATCTGCTCGTTTCTATCTTGTTCTTCTGGTGCCATCTAGAGGTTTTATTCTTAGTTCCACATAATAGAAAATGAAGTGCTTTATTATATTTGAAAAGTTTCCTTTAAAAACTGTGTGTTAACAGCACTGAGGGTGCTGTTATCACTGAACCTCTGTCTCCATACAAGTGCAGATTAATGAAGTGTGCACAAGTTTCTGAGCTTGGGATTCAAGTGAACCTTACAGGCTGGGGAAAAGTTTACACCGGAGGCAAATAATGTCATAAAAAAAAAATCTTTTTCTCATAAAAAGCACCTGTAAATTGGCCTTAGGAGAAATTTTCATAGAGCTTGTTTTCAAGAAAATAAACAGAAACATATCAAAGCTGATTCAAAGGAAGCAGGTGCTTGGAGAAAAGGCAGCCTCTCCAGCCTTGTAGCAAAATGCCAAGACGACAGACACAGCCTCAGCTTTGGCCCATCAGCACAACTGGCTGACATCTTATCTGCCTCCTGTGACAGGCTGACGATGCTCCATTTCACACAAGCATTGCCTAGAAAAGTGCAACATGAAACTTAGGCAACACAAAACTCAACAGTGTGACAGAAAATTTCTTCTTAAAGGAAACAGAAATAGCTAATTCGCCGTAATGGTCTCCTCCAGCAAATCTTACTTTCTTCTCTTCCCCCTTCAAAATGTCCATTAATTAAACTAACGCTGACACCGAGCCTGTGAAGGCTGTATGCAAATGTTAATATGCCTCATCAGGTCTTCCATCTGACTTGATTACCAGAGCATCCTATTTGTCTCTCCAATATCCACCCAATTGTATTGCCCTTGGGGCAACTCCATGCACATTCACTCTTAAAAGATAGACTCTTAAACAGAGACTTGACCTGCTTCATTTCCTAGCACCGATAACAAGATTTTTGTATGTGTACAAAAGAATCACAGGTATACTGAATGCTGAAAAATATGAAACAGTTTATAGGAAGTCCTCAGGCTTTTGAATACAATGCTCCTGTGAATGATAATTTCTGTGCTTCAGCAGAGGATTAACTGTCATAATAAATGATTTCTGTTTGCCTGGAAGGAAATAAGTGAAGCTTGCTTAACTAAGAAGGCCAGCTAAAGGTACAACCAAGATGAGAGTAACCTTGTCTCCTGTGCCCAAGGATACCTCTGAAAAGCTGCCATAACATGCAATAATTTGATAGTCTCAGCTAAAATTAACCTGTGTACTGTAGAAGGAGATAAGAATAATATTAAATTCCTGCTGATGCTCACTTTGTGTGCTACAGAGACCAGCTCTGATGTTTTCTGAGCCTGCATAGCAAGATTTTGAAAACCTTTAAGGCCTTTAAGAAGAAATTAGAATAGCAAACAAGAAAATTTAAGTTATTTTATAGAGAAATTTGCTGAAGTTCTTGTGATGACAGATTCATATAAAAATATATTTTCTAATTTTGATACATGTTTGGAGCATAAATCCTTCCTATGCTTTGTGTCCTAAAATCACCTAATTAAGCTGTCTCACAACAATGTCATATTCTTGAGTCTTTAACACTCTTAGACACTTCCATTCAATGATCAGAAGCAGAATAAGGCCCCACAGTGACAGGAATTTTTCACCCAAAAGAAACATTTTTCAGAGTTGTCTTATGTAATTCTTAGGGGTTTTTTTATACTGTGCTTACATGTAAACTCACTATTCATTGGCTTTAAGTACACAAACCTTTAAAAAAGCTTTTTATTTAAAGTCAAGGTATCTTTTAATATAGTGAGATTAAAATCTATTTCCTTTCCAGAGATGGCCTGGTGGTTTTTACCATGACTACCTGCAGAAACTACAATCAACCCATCCTCATCCTTATAATTATCTCTTCAAACCATCAGGTTCTTAAATAATCTACAGTATCACACCCTCAACCCCTCCTTCAATACTGAAAACCAAGATAAAGAACAAGAAAGAGAGAAAACCTCTCTTGCTTGCACATGTGACAGGTAGGATGCTTATTTCTAGTTTCTTTTTAAGAGTCTGTTCACACAGTCATAAAAATTTAAAAAGAATGAATAAATGGGAAAAGTAGCACTTCCAAACAGAGGAGTAACTGGAGATTAATGCACTACCCTTGGTGGTCAGATACAGGTTCAAAGCCCCATGGATGGAGAGGAGAGGGAAGGGGAATGCTGCTCTCCTGTCTCCCAAATAAGTGTTTTAACCTACCACACTTTACAGCTTTTAAATTGCCTTTTCATTTCCTCTGCTTTTCACCTGTCTCAAAAATAAAACATATTTTGAATCAAGTGCTTGTCAAACAAAACAAAGGAAGGCCTCTGTCACCTAAATAGGGAAAAAAAAAATGAGAAAATAAAAAGAACTAAGATTAAATTTACTCTGAAACAGTTCATTTTCCTGAGTTTTGGGTTTGTGTTTTTTTTTACTTTGTCTGCTGGGAAGTAAATAAATAAATAAACTAATCAATTAATCAAAGCCAGAGCAATTATTTCCATATTTTCTACGCTTAAACTCAGAAGCTGACAGAGGCTCAGAGCTGGCTTTCAGCTGTGACCTCAAACACAAGCTACTGTCCCAATGCTTGTGCTGAACGTTTTTATCTGGTTACTTCAACTGAAGATTTTGCAGGGTGCCATTTCTCCAGGCCACCCATCATCCAAGCTCCCCTGTCCCCCACAAAGTTCTCTTTTCCTTACATTTATCCTAGGGACTGGGAGAAGTCACAAGAGAGGAGGGATGGATCCAGCATGATTTTATCTCCAGTGCCACTTACCATTAGAAGAACTCTTTGCTGGACACTGGTCAGTAAATTACAAAGATTCAACTAGGTAGATAAATAGTCTTTTATTAAACAGAGAACCTGATCTCAACAAAAAAAACCAAAACAAAACAGTGCTGCAAACAATCAATCATGTATTGTATGACAGGTATGCAGGTAATCTCACTCAAGCCCATTCTATTTGAACATTTTACGATAAGCATATATTGAAATCTTTGCCTAGCAGAACATGACTTCAAGCATTGCAAGAGTTCCGTTGTTCATTTTAGATACAGGAGGATCAAAGACATAATTATCTTAAGTGACTGAATTGTAGACATGTCTTGGTGCTAGTTTAAGCTTGCACTTTGATCTGTATTGTAAAGACTAAAATTAATGTCTCCAGTGCCACCCAGTGACTGTGATTAACCATAATTTGCATTCTTTATTGAAAGTCAATAGTCTGCATGCTACCAGCTGTGAAATTGTGCAATAAGCAATAATTAAACAATGAAAGAGAGCAAACAGAACTAGTTAGGTGTGATTTGGCAGAATGAGTAGCAAAGGTGACTTTTAAAAGTTTTATTAGCACAAAGCAAGAAAAACTAAACGCAACCATTTGAGCTGCGCTTCAATGAGTAAACAGTGAACATTTGTAAAAGTTTACTAAAGATAAAGTCGCACTATAAGACATAGTATCACTACTTAATACAGACTATCCACTAAACTTACAGTGTCAGAGGCTTCAGAGCCAAAGGAGTTGTGTGTGTACCAAGGCAAGACTCATCTCTGAATATATATCTAACTACACTTTACTACCTTTACAGGCGAGACACTTGCGCTCAGAAGGTTGTTAAAGTTTTCTGCAGAGGCCTGGGGAGGATGGAAATGGGTTTTACTGTAGATTTGTGCAACCTGCCATTGTATATGGGAATCTCTGGCTTTTTCCCTGTTTGCAAGTCCCACCCTATTACACGTAATCATAGGGAGAGTGTTACAGACTTGTACAACAGCACAGCTACCTCCCTAAAGCAAACTCCTAAAGCCTCAGTTTCCCTTTGGATATTACCAATTAGTTATGTGCGGGAATACCTCAACTACGGCTCAAGTATTCTATTCTGTTCATCAAACGTAGTGGCAAGCTTTACTTCCCGCTGGATTTTGCCTCCCCCTCAGGTTTGAGGACTTCTTCTGATGGTGGTATTGGCCTGGGTTTAGCAAGCTGGCCAGGCTTAATTTCAGGCATTTTTTCTCCATGTCTGTACACACTTACTGTGACATCCACTGTTTCCCCACCATACTTGTTCTTGACATGGATGCTGTATTTGCCCGAGTCTTCTGAGGTCACTCCCTTGATTGTTAAACTAGCGTATTTCCCTTGTTCCAGTGAAACTGCATAGTGCTCGTTAAGTTCAAAGGCCTTGTCGTTCTTAAACCAAACCACTTCGGGGTCAGGATTTCCAAACACAGTACAGGTCAGATTCAGCGTCTGAGGGAGGAAAAAAAGAAGTTATTTTGAGGACCAGCCAGTTTCATTTAACCGCAGAACTCTCAGTATTGTTTTCAGGCACTTCTTATTCCTAGTCAATTAAAGATGGATAAACATCATGTTCTTGAGGACTGGAAAGTATCTTTTTTTCCTTTGATTCGGACTTTCCACCATCTTACCAGGGACTGTGATGCAGTAATAGTCTCAGGGTAACAGTCTGAAGATGGCAAGTTGGGCTGTCATTGCAGTCCTGCCTGCAGGATGTTCCTGACAACCCATTAGTCTGACACAAGGTTCAAGCAATGATAGCTTTAAAAACATCCTTGAAATTTCCTGTACACAGCAGGGAGGAGAATTGAGAAAAATTTTCCTGACCAAGGCCTCCTGAGCGTATTGCTTGAGATTATTTAAAAGAAAAAAATAATTTAAAAAGAGAGGACATAACAAGAATCATTGGACATTGATTCCAGGTGATGCTGCCTAGTAAAATGGAACTCTTTAATGAAGAATAAATAATATGTAAATGTTGTAAATGTGTTACATGCATGTAGAGTGTATTCAGAGAACAGATGAAATGGCAGTTCAGGTATTTTCCAAGGCCTGAACCGAGATCAAAGAAGCCCATAACGATTTCATGATGGTTATTCAAAATTTTATACAGCTACTATTGAAACCTGTTTTGATTACCACATGTATATGTGTGTAAATCTTATGGGTATAGGTACAGTGACAAAAGAATAAATGAAAGAATCACTTGGAAGATGTATTGATTGTGCCTACATTGTCCACCTGTTCATGAAACTCTTTCAGTCCAAAATTCTATCCTAGATAATTAAAAGCCATCTTAAGAATTTTACATGTGCACCGTTATGTTAAGGGAAGAAGGGAGGAAGGGAGGAAGGGAGGAAGGGAGGGAGGGAGGGAGGGAGGGAGGAAGGAAGGGAGGGAGGGAGGGAGGGAGGGAGGGAGGAAGGAAGGAAGGAAGGAAGGAAGGAAGGAAGGAAGGAAGGAAGGAAGGAAGGAAGGAAGGAAGGAAGGAAGGAAGGAAGGAAGGAAGGAAGGAAGGAAGGAAGGAAGGAAGGAAGGAAGGAAGGAAGGAAGGAAGGAAGGGAGGGAGGAAGGGAGGAAGGAAGGGAGGAAGGAAGGGAGGGAGGAAGGGAGGGAGGAAGGTAGGGAGGAAGGAAGGAAGGAAGGAAGGAAGGGAGGGAGGAAGGGAGGGAGGAAGGAAGGGAGGAAGGAAGGGAGGAAGGAAGGAAGGAAGGAAGGAAGGAAGGAAGGAAGGAAGGAAGGAAGGAAGGAAGGAAGGAAGGAAGGAAGGAAGGAAGGAAGGAAGGAAGGAAGGAAGGAAGGAAGGAAGGAAGGAAGGAAGGAAGGAAGGAAGGAAGGAAGGAAGGAAGGAAGGAAGGAAGGAAGGAAGGAAGGAAGGAAGGAAGGAAGGAAGGAAGGAAGGAAGGAAGGAAGGATTAAGCAATCAACAACCTAAATTTCCTTACACTCCTTCCCCTCCATATTTCCCTTCGGTTTTGCTGAACCCTGATCCAGAAGGGGTAGAGAAAGTCCATCTGTGTGCACATGTGCACGCTTTAGTGCAATATTGTGCCTGAATGATTCTGACTGAATAACTGTGATACAACTCAGAGGAAAAAATAAAACAGGAAGATATTTTAAGTGAGCAGAAGTGCCATACGTTCACAAACAGAAGCTGTCCTGCTTACTACATTCCTCCAAAGTCAGAAGGGAACGTTGAAGGAAAATTTACATGCTCTGGCTGCAACCTAGTGACAAGCTAAGTGTGTGAGTACTCTTCAACAATTCATATCAGGCAGGATATAAAGTTAATTAATACCCTATAGGAACTAGATTTAATATAAAATATTTAAAAGTATAATGATGTAGACACAAAAATAAAATGTAGTGAAACCAAACAAGTGTCTAATAGCATGAGTTTAAATCTTACTGTCCTTTCTTTAACTCGGGCAACCTTTCATGAATATTGCCCTCCAAAGTGACCTCATTTAAAATGAATTAATAATTAATTCATAATAATTAATCAAGTCTTGATAAATTAATATTAAAAACTTACCAGAGAACAGATATATTCAACAGTCATTTTGGATCATTTGGACCTATTTAATTTATTAAATTATAGATATGACTGAAATCATTTGTACTCTTTAAAGAAGCACAAGTAAAGCTTTGTCTTATGTCCATATATTTGTGTAGTTATACCATTCCATTGCATGGGAAAACTCTCCACTACTCAGGTTTTTTTTGATTTCTACAGTTATTTCTCACACTTGTACTTACACAACTCTTGCATAGTACCCAGTCATATTTAATTTAGTGGTGACTTTAATGCTCACTTCTTTGTGATCCATGTTGTTTTGCCTGGCTTCAGGAATCAGAGATTTTTCTCTTCACATAATTGGCTATTTTATCTTCACACAATTAGATTTCCTTTGAAGCCTTTTACTTCTGGAAAACCACTGTGTAGCATTTCCTTAATTTAAGTAGGTTTTGGGGCATGACTGTATGAGGAAACTGCAGCTGGTCTGTGCGTGTAGTCAGGGGTGACTTTACTGAGCTGTTTCTTTACAGTTAGTCTGCTTTAAGATGCTGCAGGTAGAGTGGCTTATACCTAACCTCCTAAAGACTAGCTTTCTTGCTGTGAGGCGCCTCTGTCTACCACAATTAGAAGGCACCTCATGTGAACACTCATTTGAGATGAAGGAATAGGACAAGAGGAAAATCATCTCTTTCTGGTCTAGAGTTGAGCAGTTTTCAGTATCCATTTCAAGGACCACAAGAAAGTTAGAAGAGTTGTGTGCAAACTTACTCCAGTGGTAAGAAAGACAGTTTCCACACAGAAAACTCTTCTATAGTCGTTGAAAACACACTTCATACAAGAGATGTAAACAGCCTGATCAACATGCTCTTGTTAGCCAGCAGATGGTAAAAGTCATATTGGCTCATAAGCTCATCTGCTACGGTCAGTCAGACTGAAAGTCCATCTAGCTCTTTTAGAGGTCAAAAGCAACTGCTTAACGAAGTATACAAAAATACTGAGAAAGAATATTGTGATCCTATTCCCAGTATGCCTTCCTGCTTTTCACATGTTGTGTCTTCTAAAGTGGTTATAAGCACAAGTTGTATCAAGAACATTGTATTTAATGGCTCTTGTAGGATTTCCTTTCATTATATTGCCTTCTTTCTTTTTTGGACCCAAATCTATTTTCACCTAAGGTACTAAGGTACATATTAATTATGAACCACTTGAAAAAAATACTTCCTTTTGATTCTTTAAAGCCCGTAATGACCATGTAATTAGACACTTCCTAGTTCTCGTTCTGTGAGATGTGCTGGTTAATAATTTCCAAGTACCTCTTCTGCACCAGACACAATGCTACAGATTTCTTTCTTTTTTTTACCCTGTACCCTTTCAGTAATGTTTCTTCACAAACTGAAGATCTAATTTCTCCCTATAGAGAAGGACAGGGAACACAATAGAAGAAGATTTACTTTAGGAGAAAGAGACAAGTGCTTAGTGTCTGTGTGGGATGTATGAAAGGAGTTCGTCTTTCTGGGACTGGAGGCTCGGGTGTCTGGATTCTGGAACTTACCCCCAAGGATGAAAAGACTGAGTTCTAGTACTTCCTCCTCACACCTGTAATGACTAACAGCAGCTCAGACTAATAGTTTTCTATTCTGTCTTATTATCCAAAGAGTTTGGGCTGAGGTTGTTCAAGACCCCACTCCACCACGAGAAAAATCCCCTTGAGGAATCCAAGTCAGTCAGTATCATGAAATTGCATCTCTACCAGTCAAGCTGACCTCGGAAGGGATTTTGAAAAGATTTACCAATTTCTACTTTGTATCTGGGCATTCAGTTATTATTTGTGTGACAAGTATGGATATTCACTGGCCTTCAGTCTCCCATAATTATATAATGTAAAGGGGAATGCCAATATATAGGAATTGTGAAACAGCCTCTTGGCCCAAGTGGGTTCTATACCCTCCTTTATGCTTACCAGCCACAACAATCTATGTCTGGCATGCTGGAGAATGGGATCTAATTTTTGTTTCTGTTATACTGTCTCTCAGAGAGTGGCTGCTTCCTCCTGCCTCTTCAGTTTCTTCTGCAGAGCAGGGGATGACTCTCCCCTTTAACTGCTCTGCTTAGTGCACGGAACTCAAAGCCAGCCCAGATTTTTGTGTGCAGTTAACTCAGAGCCTCTACACAATCAGCACAAGACCAGCTCCTCTTGAGGCCAATCTTACTGGCCTAAGATTTCAATCGGGCTGTGCCTCTTCTACCTGTACAGTCAGCTTACGGTACCTGTGTGCACTTAAATTTGGCATGTGTTTCACTTAAATTACTAACATTAGCTAGTATAATTATCCCCTTCTGTTTTCAGCTTCTAAAAAATCATCTGCATTTCCTCCTCTTTTGCCATAAAAGCATGTTGCTTACTTGTCAGCATGTTTTATTGTCCATTACTGGCCTTACCTTCCCATCCATTATAGTAACGACATCAGGCAAACCACCAATGACTTTACCACGATCTAAAAGTTGAAGAAAAGTATACAGCTCATGTAAAGTTTAGATGTGAAAATTACTTATATCTTAATGCTTTTATAACTTGGTGCCATCTTAATCACAACTTTCAGTTGAATTTATCTTAAAAAACTGTGGCCCCTGGTTAATTAAACAAAATTATATTTTTTGTGATATTTTGGGTTATTTCTTTCTAACGCTTTTTGTGATTCCCTCAGAATTTTTTATCAGAGGTTGTGCTATAGCTTTCTAAACTGATATGCATAAAAACCTTGAGGCTACTGCCAAGCTTGTCAGTTTGTGTTTTAGGCATACAGCAAAGCAAGGAGGATGCTTTTAGCATCTTGGTGGTATCTAAGATCTAAACAAAATTTGTTCTGTCACTCTTTCTGTGGGCAGAAGCGTCTTGTCATTACCAGGGAAACTGATATCAAAGTACCAGAATTTGCTACAGCCCCTAACATGCTTTCTCACGGTCTGTGTCTCAGCAAGCACAGCTCAACAGGCATTAGCAGTTAATTTTTTACTGAATAGATAGATCCCAATATTCAGTAGCAGCAGCAGCTTTGAGAGGCAGCACCTCCTTGTAAGACACCCAGGAGCCCACACCTCACAAAACTTCTGCAGACACAAGATACAGTGGGGGCCTTAAAACTTTTGGTGGGTTATCTTTGGAATTAAAAACAGATAAACCCACAAATCACTATTATTACAGTATTACATGCTAACAGAGGATTTCTGCAGTCACAGGACACTAAAATCTGTGGCAACATATAATGATGGATGTTTTAAAGAGAACTAGAGACTACATTGAGGGGCACCTTCCATAAAAGGTAAAATAAACTTACTCTTTTCAGCAAAAGCAGCTGCCCTAAAGTTGTTGAGGAAGAGAGAAAGAAAAATATGTAATGTTATTAATGAAATTATTACTAAAATACTTCTAGTCTAAGTTAAGACACTTGTTACAGCATTAAAATTCAAAAGATGTAGCACTTACTTGAGTCGCTGGAATTCTGCAAATGCGTCATCAAAAGCTGTAGCAAAACGAGAGAGTTGTCGGTGAACACAACTTATATTTGGGGCTCAGTATAAACATTTAAACACAAAGATCTTTTAAAACCCACGTAGTCTTACACTGTAGCAAAATGGGAAACCACACTCCTTAAACCCAGTGCCACTGCGCATGAAAGCAAACTGAAAATATCATAACAGTTAAACAACTAAACTACACCTAGTTCTGGCCAAAAGCATCCTGGTTTTACTCATTCCTCTGATTATTGCCAGTGAGGTGTGAGGAGAGGGGCTATTGCCAGTTATTGGTGTGAGGAGAGGGACTTTGGCTTCTTTGATCATGGGGTGCCTCACGCACCCCCTGCCTTGTTACTAAGGATGGGACACGTGTGTCTCCTAGGGGGGTTAAAGCCCTTGCTAAAAACCTAGCTAAGCTCATAAACTGAGCTTTAAACCAGATGTGAAGGGGCAGGGGGTTGAGACCAGGCTAGACAGGAGCGAGCCTGGATGTGGGGCACTGGTGATTCGGAGTGAGTGTGCTGGAGAGGACCACCAGTACATCACCACACAGAAAGTGGGGGTGAACACACCTGGGGGTGGTAAGGGAGATACGAGCACGCTGGTGCTACCTACTCCAGTTACCGGGCAAATGGGAACAAACTCTGTTCCCTCTAAGAGGGCTGAAGGCTCGGCAGCTCAGCTGAAGTGCATTTACACCAATGCACGCAGCATGGGGAATAAGAAGGAAGAGCTGGAAGCTGTCGTAGGGCAAGGAGCCTATGATGTTGTTGCCATCACAGAAACGTGGTGGGATGACTCATATAACTGGAGTGCAGCTATGGTTTAACACGGCCAAATGCCGGGTCCTGCACTTGGGGCACAACAACCCTGAGCAGCTACAGACTAGGAGAAGCCTGGCTGGAAAGCTGCCGGGAGGAGAAGAACCTGGGGGTGTTGGTTGACAGCGACTGAACATGAGCCAGCAGTGGCCCAGGTGGCCAAGAAGGCCAATGGCATCTTGGCTTGTATCAGACACGGCGTGACCAGCAGGTCCAGGGAGGTTCTTCTCCCTCTGTACTTGGCACTGGTGAGACTGCACCTCAAATCCTGTGTTCAGTTCTGGGCCCCTCACCACAAGAAGGATGTTGAGGCTCTGGAGCGAGTCCAGAGAACAGTGACAAAGCTGGTGAGGGGGCTGGAGGACAAATCTTACAAGAAGCAACTGAGAGAGCTGGGGTTGTTCAGCCTGGAGAAGAGGAGGCTGAGGGGAGACCTCATTGCTCTCTACAACTACCTGAAGGGAGGTTGTGGAGAGGAGGGAGCTGGCCTCTTCTCCCAAGTGACAGGGGACAGGACGAGAGGGAATGGCTACAAGCTCCACCAGGGGAGGTTTAGGCTGGACATTAGGAAAAAAAATTTCACAGAAAGGGTTATTGGGCACTGGCAGAGGCTGCCCAGGGAGGGGGTTGAGTCACCTTCCCTGGAGGTGTTTAAGGCACGGGTGGACGAGGTGCTAAGGGACATGGTTCAGTGTTTGATAGGAATGGTTGGACTCGATGATCCAATGGGTCTCTTCCAACCTGTTTATTCTATGAGTCTATGAATTCTGTTTAATCCATGAAAAATGACCATATAAGTATAGTCTTATAAACATACCTTGCCCAGACAGATCAAGTGTGCGTTTGTAGGATTCCTTGTCACCAAAGATTTCAAAGGTGTAGTTCCCTTTATCCTTTTCAGTAGGTTCCCTTATCTGCAGCCAGGCAACATCCTCTCCTCCTCCTATCTTCATCTTCTCACCAGAAGAAATCTTAGAATCTCTGGGAAAAAAAAAAAAAAAAAGTATAAATTAGTTTGAACATTCTTCTCAGGTATATTCTTCGTAGGAGATCATCTATAAAAAGTTAGAAAGGATCACATGTTATTACTAAACTACATATAAATTTTAACTAATAGGAGAAATTTCTTCTCTCTGTAGTGTAGATATGAAAGACTTTGGAACCTTTAGCTTGAGCTTTCATTTGAGGTACCAATCTGTTCTCTTTCTCCTTCTCTCCATATACAAAATCATCTATGCTTATATCAATAGGCACATTCAGGTCTGTATGCGAAAATGCTGCATGACTTTAGAGCTCTGTACTCTCCATAAACAAACCGTAGAATACATAAGAACAGTAAACTAGATGCAAATTACATTTTCTGATGAGGAAAAGAAATCTTTATCTTTCATTAACTTCAAAATTCGATTAAGAAAATATTTGTATAGAATTTATTATTCTTGCATCAAGTCAAAACACACCTTTTTTTTCAAGAAAATGTTCCCTAACCGCAGCTTATTAGTAAAGAGGTCTTTAAGAACCAGTATCATTCTATTGACCTATTACCACTTCCTAAGTGGTGAATATAAGAAATGCCCTTCTGATCGAGATCAGTGGTTTTTCTGGTCCCTAATCTGTCCTGAAGAGTGGAAACAGCAGCAGCTATTTTGGAAAGCATGCAAACCAGACCATTTTCAGCAGATTGAAGACAAGTCTCCTCTTTCCCTCATTAGCTAAAGGAATCTCTCTTTTCATCTTTCCTCCCCAAGCATCTTTAGTTGGAATTTTTAATAGATGAAGTCAGCATTAGTTTCTCTTTGATCAGTTAATTTATTTGCCCAGACAGGGCTAATTTCACTTCATAGCTAGAGAGTTAACTTTGATGGGGAAAAGGAATTTTTAACATTTCCCTTTCTGTAAGATGACTGCATTGAGTCCAGCATATCAAATTAGACACCTGGCTAGAAACTGCTAGATATTAGAAAATACTACATATAATATTCCCTACTGTGTCAGGAGTGGATAATGCATGCTGGCTTTAGGACTTGTACTATGTTCCCTGCTATGCAGTATTGTGGATAATTCAAGGCTAGCTTAAAATTTGCATGGCATTTTTTTGTGATGTGCAGACAACACTGAAAAGAAAAAAAAAAAACAAAAAAACAAAACCCAAAACCCAAACGCAGATTGGCTAGTTTTTCTTCTTCTCCAGGAAAAAAAATTGCTAAAACTCCATTTTAAAAAGCCAGAAGATTTGGAGAGGGTAGGGGAGGCTGGTTGGTTTGCATGTTTGTTTTAGAATTATTTTAGCTTTAGCAATTCTGTCTTCTAATGATTGTATTTATGGAAGGATTGAAATATTATTTGATCAAAATCTGTGTTCAGTGATCTTCAATACAATCAGTGTGTAAGATCATGGAATCATAAAATCATAGATTCATATGATATGGATAGGAAGAGGCCCTAAAGATCATCTAGTTCCAAACCCCCTGCCATGGACAGGGACACCTCCCACTAGATCAGGCTGCCTGTATGCAAATATAATTACACACACTGATGTTTCCATGTTAGCCATGTAACATTCTCTAGTTTTATATTTCTGTGACCTGGATAGTGGAATGGACTAAGTCACCTTTAAAACTCAAGCAGACTTAATAAAAGGCAGAGGCAAAAAAAAAAAAAAAAAAAAAAAATTGTTTCATTCTCCTTTCCATCATATTAATATCACAGTTATTGAAAGAAGGAGCAGAATTTACTGAATGCAAAGCTTAAGCTGTGAGCACAGCTGCACACCCATGCAGAAGACTGCTTGTGCTCCCTGAACCTGATGATCACTGACACTTGTGTTCCTGTATTCACAGAAATCAAGAGCTGGATGACGTTGCAAAACAAGGATGATACAGTGATGTGTCAGCCTCTAACAGCCCAAGTCAGACCAGTTTCGCTATCTCTTACCACTGTAAATCATAAAGGACTGGGAAAGTTGAAACCGCTTGGAGAGCTGTAAAATCCTTCCAAACACTTCCCGTGGTTTCAAAGAAATGAGAGAATAGCGTAGCAAAGTATTTGAATACACGTTGAACACAGATGAGTAAAGAGTACCTCCAAAGTCAAAAAATAATGTAACATGAGAGTGGAAAACCATTGGGAACTACAAAGATCATTTCATGTCATACTCTCAGCAATCATGGCTATTCTAAATGTTTTCTGTGCCCCACTGAATATCTTTTCAAAGAGGAGGAACAGAAATCAAATACTTGGAGTTACTGACTGCATCAGTTTGAATAAAAAATATTTTCTTAATAAAAGCTCTTTTATTAAATGGTGGGAGCTGATGCTTGGCATTCACCTAATACTGGAGGAGAATTTCATTCCTCTAAAGAGAAGGGCAGCACTGAACAGAAAAATACCCTTGGATATTTTGCTATTTCTGAACCAAGCACTTACAGTGGGAAAAAACAGCCCTGTGTTGAATATACTAATGGACATACTGTAGATTATTTTTGCCTGGATGTGTTGGACAAATCTGTTAAAACTTCTTTTACAGTATGTGTTATCTATGTGGAAGAGAATATGAAGTTTTGGAGAGAGAAAGTCATTAATGTGGCTCAGTTACTAAACGAATGCCACAGGATAGTAAATAGTAAATCATTAAGGCAGCATTTTTCCCAAATAAAATTTCATGTAGGTATCATCTTGAAAAATTATTCTCATCTACCTGTGAGACCAGTTGACTTTCATTTCTTCATTGTAATACTTCAAGAAACACTGAAGCCTTATTCCTTCCTCAGTACAAAGGATCTTCAGTGGAGAGGCTGACTTACCTATGTAAAATCAAATATATACAGATCAAACAAGATAGCAGAATGAACAGGAAACAAACACATGCACTACTTGCACTCTCCGGACAGAAAATATTCAAGATCTGGGTCCTTCTCTAAGGATCTGCTGATTTTTATCAGGTGAAAGTTCAGCATGAATTTATGGTTTTATCATCATATATATAAACATGACTAGCAAGATCCGTTGTGAAATATGCAGCGAGTCATGCTGTGAAATGGTACTATCATGATTCTAGTTGCCTGCAAATTTTATTCTCATGCAACCCCCGTTCTTTCAGTGGAATGAGTCTCAGCTTCTTACTGGGGACAGGATCTGAATCTCATTCTGTCTGTTATTAAGACTCACTTACTAATGGGAAGTAGGAAGAAAATTATTGCTACAACATCGTCACAGTATTTAAACCAAACAAGCCAGGTGGAATAATACTTTGTTCCCTGTTAAAAATGTCAATTAGCAAGGTCAACTGCCTATTCAGAAACTTAATAACATGTCCATAATAATATAAGCATCATGACTTTCAGAGATTTCCCACTTAGAATGAAAATTTTCTGCCTCAAGCTCAAATGATTTTAAAATAAGAAAACTATATGAAAATTCAAGATAGCATTGACTTACCACTGATGCCGCTCAGTGCCAGAAGTATATCATCATAAACTGGAGAGGGAGAGGGAGAGGGAGAGGGAGAGGGAGAGGGAGAGGGAGAGGGAGAGGGAGAGGGAGAGGGAGAGGGAGAGGGAGAGGGAGAGGGAGAGGGAGAGGGAGAGGGAAGAAAAGGGAGAGGGAAGAAAAGGGAGAGGGAAGAAAAGGGAGAGGGAGGGGAAAGGGAAATGGAGGGGAAAGGGAAAGGGAAAGGGAAAGGGAAAGGGAAAGGGAAAGGGAAAGGGAAAGGGAAAGGGAAAGGGAAAGGGAAAGGGAAAGGGAAGGGGAAAGGGAAAGGGAAAGGGAAAGGGAAAGGGAAAGGGAAAGGGAAAGGGAAAGGGAAAGGGAAAGGGAAAGGGAAAGGGAAAGGGAAAGGGAAAGGGAAAGGGAAAGGGAAAGGGAAAGGGAAAGGGAAAGGGAAAGGGAAAGGGAAAGGGAAAGGACATAAAAATTCAATCAGAATACAGCTTTGTTATGTTCAGTTTCATTAAAGCAATAAGCAATATGGGAAAGTGAAATCTTCACATCCTTAGGCAAAGGAAATTTTTATAATTGCAACAGGTGTATGGGACAAGTTAGAGACCGTGCATTATATGTCTTCTGTGCTGTTTCACTGAATATCTTAATTTTGTGTGGAGTCAGCTGTATGCTGTCAATTTTTCTCTTTGTATCACTCAGACTAGAAGAGATAAAAGTCATTAAAATCAGATAGTTCACATTCAGAGGAGAGTGCAGGGGAAATAAAAATGGTTGCATTCTGTGTGACAACAGTTTTCATCTGCTCTCTGTGGGATGCCATTTGACAAATGTAAAAAAAAAACCCTTCAACAAAAAGATACCAGGTATCATATCACACTTTTGAAATATCACAGGGCTGAAGGGTTTGCAAGAGGGGAGAACCTTGGAGACAAAGGCAGAAAAGCAGGGAACTCTTTCACAGCATCCTATTCAGTGTTGCTGTGTAAGATGGAAAGAAAGAGAAAGAATGAAGGTCCATAGTCTGAAGAACTTATGTTCAAGACTGAATGATGTGGGTTAAAGGCTGAAGAATTTTTATGAACAGAGAAGACAGTGAAATTCATGAAGTTCAAACAATAGTACTTGTATATTTGGCTTGTATTGATCTGTATTGCACATTCTTGCGCCTAGTAAAACAAATGGTGATTCTATTATGTAAGCCTCTGCAAACTCCAACATGTTTCTACTTGTATGTTGATAAGAGGGCATGAATTACATACTATATATACAGTATATTACAGACGTCTGGGGAAGTTGCATTGCAAAAACTGTCTAAATAAATCTTTCTCTGCAACAACAGTGGACAGAATTTATGCAGAGGAAAAATGCCTGAGAGACTAGATTTCCAAGTGATGATATGGCCTTCTGAGACAAATCACAGCTTAAGAAGTCAGTCTAATATTCATATTTTCCTCTTATTTAAGGTACATCCTCAGCCTGATGAAAAAAAAATGTGAAGCAGCGAATTAATTCCTTTTTTTTGCTTTGCCTGTATGCACAGCTTTTGCCTTACTTATTAAACAGTCTTTATTTCAAAACAGGGGTATTCTCACTTTTTCCTTTTTGATTCTCTCCCCCATCCTGCTGAAGGAGAGTGAGGGTGTGGCTGTGTGGGGCTGAGCTGCGTACTGGGGTTCATGTACAAAACAAATAACAATCAAAATAACTCTCAGTCCCCACTGAGTCCCACCTTAACATATTCAGCACCTTAGATATCCTTAGGGGTTCTTGTAGATACTAAATCTTAACAAATTTGTGAGAGAGGGAGAGGTCTTTACAAAAAAAAAATATATATCTCACTTAGAAGGGGGTGTCTCTCTGATTAGAAACTTACTTAATTATGTGTTTGCCAATGTGTAACAGGTTAACCATTACAATGTTTAGTGTTGCCTCTTCTAAACTAGTGATGTGCAGTTCAGGTCTCTATAATGAAAGAAGAGAATTGAAACACAAAGAACCTCAAAAATAACTTGCCATTTCCAAAGGTGGATCTTTGACACCCCTTGAGAATATATGGAGATCATTATTTTGATATAATAAACTGAATTTTACCTTTTCCTGATAACTCAAGAGTAGATACATCATGACCTCTGTCATCTGATAGTGTTGCCTTATAGACTCCTTCATCTTTGCGAGACAGCTACAAGGAAAGCACAAGATGTTTACTGACAAACTTGATAATGGTGCAACATTTACTCAACCTCTGTATGCTTTTCTAAATCGAACAACATACGTTGTACTGCATTCTGGTCAAATGTCTTTCCAGAGATGAGATATAAACTATCAAATATGCATGCAATTTTTTATGGCGCTGTAGTTAGTTCTTAAACCCAAAACATATTCTGATTTCAATTCAATCGCCTCGAGAAATCATGGTTTTCTCTTGTTCCGAAAAAGACAAACAAGATTAATCTTAGTCAGCAGACATTACAAGTGGTGTAGGAAAATGTAACTAAGAGTAACTTCAACTCACCCAAGCTTTAAGGTACCTTCAACCAAAACTATTGCTTTTTTAAATCAGTGTAAAGAATTACAACAGCTCTATATTCTTTACCTGTCCAAATATCAACTTAGTGGCTTTAATTTAAGTACTAGCTGTGGTGAAACTATATCCATGCTAAGTAATTAATGAATTCACTACCCTTGGAGAGCTTACATTCTAAAATCTAACACAGTGATACTGCATTAGAGGCAGTTGGGGATTCTGGTTTGTTTTTTTTAAATTTAAATTTATTTTAAGATCTGAAGGAAATATATAAAAAATTATATAAAGATTGAAGATTATTTAATTGAATCTTAGATTTATATAAGTCCACAACCAAGTAAGTAGTGGTAAAAGCATCAAATAATTGAATTACAAGTAACATGACCAATTCAAGAGAAGCGCAATACACCCTCCCTCAACAAAAAATCTGCTCAAGAAAAATTAAGCCACTGTAAACCTAGTATCCTCTTGCAAGTAAAATGAAGGAAGTAAACTAGAAGAATATTAAGCCAATAAATAAAATAAATAAGTAAAATAAACTGGATTCACATCTATGCGGAAAACAGAAAACTCTGGTTAGGGAATGTTCACACTTGATGAAGACAGCAACTATGCAAGCTAAGGCTTCAGACACAAGTTAGGTTATTCTGTTTGCATAAAGATAAATCTTAAGAAGCCAAATACCTCAAACCCATTTATTTTAAGCAATAAAACTGAGGTACTGTCAGAAATGAGGTTCTTGAACAAATTGAAAAATTAAGGAGCAATAAGAAAGAGTGAGATAGATTTCACTCAATGATGCTGCAGCAACTTGAGCATGAACTATCTGAGTGTAAAACCAAAACCAGATAGACTTTTACTAGAATTAGTCACTCACCAGCTAATTGAAGGGTGGAAAATATGCCTTTCTTTAAAACAGTTCACAGAAGTCATGATAGTTGGCTTAGGGCTCTGCCTGGCAAATCTATAGCATTTTGAGCAGCAACAGTCATTTCTAATCAGTAGGTGATACTGTACCTTGGGAATACTGAGGTGACATTCTCCCTTCTGTAGATCAGGAACTTCATCAACGTCAATCCCAGATCCATCCCTATACCACTTGAAAACTGTCTCCTTCTTCGTGTTTGCAGTCTGTACAATAAAAAAAAAAAAAGGTACATAATGCTGGATGTGACTTGAAGAAAGGTATTGCACTGTAGGTAGTCACATGGGTATTTTCAACATAAGAAGCCAAGTTTCTCATAACGCACGTTAAACAAAGCTAAGTGAAAAAAATAAAACCCCAAACAATTTCAACCAGGTCCTAATAAGTGAAACTTACCCCTATTGCATTTATTTGCAGCGCAGAACTGGTCAAAAGTGCATAGCTTACAGTTCCAGAGTCCTGTCAAATCCTTAAAGGTAATCCTGTCAATCTCTTCCCTTACAGGGTTTTACACCCTTCCTATGTAGTTGCAGTTTGTCTTGACATATCTGTGAGAAGTATCTTTGATGTTAGAGCTGCTGAACTTTCCTTTATCTTTGTGTGTTTGTCGGGTCTCCAGAGAGCTCTAACACAGAACTTGGGTCCTTTCTCAGAGAATCTTCAGCTAATTTGCAGATTTATCCCTGCTATCTAAGCAATGTCTTTCAGGGTTAAACTACAGAGACCAATTGATATTACCATTCTGAAAGCATCTGAGACTTCAAAATTGCAGGCTGCTCCAGAAATCCTTTTTTTATACTATATTGTGTTCTATGGGAAGTACAAAGACTTGAGGGATCCTACAAATTGCAGCCTCTCCCCACACAAAGGGACTTAACAATGTAGTTTAAATGTATAGAAGTTGCTTGAAAACTAGCGTTTTGATGTAGTAGCAGCAGCTCATCTATGTAATGCATAAACAGACTACAGGTATACCACTAGTACTCCTCTAATTTTGAAATATAAAATGTGCATTGGTGATGCTTAAAATATTGCTGGATGAATGACCTCAAATTGCAAATTCAAAGAAGCTAAAACCCTGGCTTTTTGTAGAAACCCTGGAAAGATATTTTGATTTTTTCCCTTTCAGAAGCACCATGATTTATTTGACATCACTATCCTCATGCCCTTCAAAAACTCACAAAAAACCACAATGATATTTCTGTGTGTAGCCTGGATTCCTGGTCAGCATGGCTTTGGTAGAAGGACAATGCTGGCAGGACATTTCTCAGTCCTCAGGCAGTTGCTTTAAAAAGCCTCTTTAAAAAAAAAAAAAAAAAAAATAGAGGGCAGCCCAGAAGCTAATATAGATCTGCAACATTTTTCAAGTGGCTTGCTTCAAGGGAATAACATGCACCAATTTCTAACCCTTTCACATTAGGGAGGTCATTCCAAAGATGAACAGCTCTATGAAATCTCTCTGTATAGATGACTAGACAAATATAAGTGCCTCCTATAGTGATTTTTGGACATGACTATAGAACCCGCTCAAATTAATCACATGTATTGCTGCTTAATAACCACTGTGGCTGCTATGGATCTCTACCAGAGCATTTGAGATCACAACCTGGCCCAAAGCAATGCCTTCCTTGAGAAAAGCAAGCAGCATTTTACATTTACCAGCAACTGCAAAGTGGCTATTTCTGTAGTTATATGATGCAAGTGGCAATTTTATTTGAACAAAGCCTGGAGGAACAAGCCTGTAATGCTTTTCAACAATTTTTCCTCAAAGACTGTTAGCACTCAATCTGACAATAAACAGACTGAGTTTCAGACATACACAATTTGCAGTGTCGAAGTTATTTCATGTTGACATTTACTATGAAAAGTTAGCTTTCTTGCTGTTTAGCCACACACAAAATCTTGCTTTTAACTGATGCAGTACAAATAAGGGTCAAAGATATGCAAGAGTAGATCACTTCTCCATGTTCTGAAATTCAGAAGTACTTGAAGAAAAAAGAGAGTAGACAGTGACACGTGAAGAAAAATACACACAAAATAGAAAGGAAACACTGTCAAACTGTGATTCAGATGGACAAACATGTCCCACTAGCATGCAGGGGCTATTGTATCAAGAACAAGGTCAGCAATCTCAGGTACTTCAGAAATAAATACTAAGTAAATTAGAAGTCAATCAGGTCCAATCGCATAGCAAAGAAACGGTACACAAGGTAACACATTACTTTTCATATACTCCTTTATAACACAAGTCATTATTGTTCACAGAATCACAGAATCACAGAATCACAGAATCACAGAATAACCAGGTTGGAAGAGACCCACCGGATAGTCGAGTGCAACCATTCCCACCAATCCCTAAACCATGCCCCTAAGTACCTCATCCACCCTCACCTTAAACACCTCCAGGGACGGTAACTCAACCACCTCCCTGGGCAGACTGTTCCAATCCCTAACCACCCTCTCCGTGAAGAACTTTTTCCTTATCTCAAGCCTGAACCTCCCCTGGCAGAGCTTGAGGCCATTCCCTCTCGTCCTGTCCCCTGTCACTTGGGAGAAGAGGCCAGCTCCCTCCTCTCCACAACCTCCCTTCAGGTAGTTGTAGAGAGCAATGAGGTCTCCCCTCAGCCTCCTCTTCTCCAGGCTAAACAGCCCCAGCTCTCTCAGCCGCTCCTCATCAGGCCTGTTCTCCAGCCCCTCCACCAGCTTCGTTGCTCTTCTCTGGACTCGCTCCAGAGCCTCAACATCCTTCTTGTGGTGAGGGGCCCAGAACTGAACACAGGATTCGAGGTGCGGTCTCACCAGTGCCGAGTACAGAGGGAGAAGAACCTCCCTGGAACTGCTGGTCACGCTGTTTCTGATACAGGCCAAGATGCCATTGGCCTTCTTGGCCACCTGGGCCACTGCTGTTGTTATGGAGCTGGATCAGACAGTCAGTGCTTTGCCCTACACAAGCTCCCAGTTGGCCTGGTTTCCTAACTCCCCTCGTTCTCGCTATGACCTTTGAGAAACTCATGGCAAAAAGCCTTCTCTTACAGGTACATCTTTCAACTTATCCCAGGCTCCTTCAAGAGGTAAAACATCGATGACATTTCTTTATGCACAGGAGCACTAAACAGAGCCTAGAAGAGACCTGGGCCAAGTTCTGCAATACGGCCTGGTAGGGCAGAGATTGTTTCTCGGATGTTTTTATTACCATGGAAATAACCCAGGGCTATTGAATGTCAGGTATCTAAAGCTCCTAAGACAAATATAGGCTTTAGTGTTCAAACTCTTCCTATATACAAATATCAGTTAAAAAGGTATAAATAACAGTCCCACATTAAATTAATGACCAGTCATGTGCTAACAGTAACAAACATTATAAGGTCAACGTCATAGTTAAAATGATGAGCGTGCAAACAGCCCACATCTAGATCTCATTTATATAAAATCTGCCAATCTTTTGAACAACAAGTTCACTGGTCAAAAGCAGAGAATCAATGTTCAGCCTTTCTCAGTTTCAGTGGTATATACAGGCTCGACAGTCAATGGAAAGAAGGACAACTCCAGCTTAATTTGTAGAGAATTAACACTAGTATAACCAGTTCAGGAACATTTAATTTCCCATGTGAATGAAAGGATAAGCAGGGTTCATGCCTGAGGCAAATGCATGTAGAGATTATAAAGTATCCAGCTATGCAGCTCAATACCAGCAAAAGCACCGTGTTAGCTAATGAGTGTCGAGTCCTAAAACAGAGACAGACAGAATGGCAGCTTCACTACCCAGGTCAGTTCTGCTGGGAATAAGTTGAGGTTAAAGATCTCCTAATTAGCGAGCAGAAAAAAAAGAAGGAAAAAAATCCCACAAATGTGCACATAAATTGCTCATAACGAATGATTCAAGTTAGTCTAATTAAAAGCCAAAAACTTATTCAAAAGAAGTGGAGAAAATTAATACCAGAGAATCCATAGTACAGGAAAAGGCAGTGAAAAAGTCTGATGCCTGTTGATTTCAATTAACTTAGCTATTCAGACTTCTAATTAATCACTCTAGAAAAGCAACAAAAATGGAAATATATCACTTTAAAATGGCATAGAAAGACGTTAATAGCTGAATTCCATGCACATTAGCATTAATTAAGATTCAAAAGTCATTAGCCAAATACAATAAAAATCATGGCCTGTTACTTTAATCCTAGAAGTTTTTGTTGTATGCTTATTTATAGCTGATTAAATAACAGATGATTTGGTAGATGAACCTCCAAACCAGAAAACAGTGAGGAAAAAATTCAAACTCTGGCTTTCCATGACTCTTTTTTGAGGAAAGAAGAAGGACCATTAAGGAATGAATACTTTGTTTAAATTCTTTTTATGGCTCTATAATGAAGAATCAGATCAGCTAGCACATTCTGAAATGTTCTGTAATTTTTCTGTTGTTTTAATGAAGACTGCTGCTGAAGAGTAATACGTAATAAAATTTTATTTAAAATATTTCTAAATTATATATATTTTCATGTGAAACACTTCATTTTAAAAATATCAAATTCTTTCCTCACATTTTCCTACCACAATTTTTAATCAATACATTCTAACAAAACATTTCAAGCATATTTCCTCACCTTACAAGCAAGTAAAACTTCACATTCTTCTGTAACTTCCCAGTACAAAAACTCTGAAAAGTGAGGACCTAAGAAACAAAAGAAAAAATCCCATGCCAGATTTTATTTGTCCAAATCACATAAAGTTAAAAAATGCATTAAACATTACAAGCAGAACAGGACATATTCCTTTTCCTCACTGAGGTTCCAATCCCGCACATATATATCCTTAAGTGAATTTACTTTCTAAAGTTATTGTGGTTGCTCATGTCAGTAATGTATATGTTTTTATGCCTGCAGGATCATGGTCTGTAATTGCAACATCCAGAACTGGAAGTTAGCAGAGTCCCAGGCTTGCACTTAAATCACTGTGAACTGAAACATCTTATGGTATAATTAATTTCCTAAATCTAATTTAAAAAAAAAAAAAAAAACGCCGTCCAAAAAAAACTGAAAATCATAGAATTACATTGCTTATGTAGAGATTTTTTCCTAAGCCATTTAAAGTAAATGCATATAACTATTATTAATACATTCATCTCAAAGGACACATGCTTGACACATGAAAAGTACAACCTAGAGCTCAATCTTGTTTTTCAAGGATGAAAACAAAAATCACAGCAATGAAATTCTAAATTTGATACCAAATAGTAATTCTTACTTTCAACTGCATCAATATCGATAACAAGTCTATGGTGAATTCTGTAGCATTCTAGAAACTAGGCAACAAATATATATTTAGTTCCTGCTCTTTTGTCTGGACATAAATCACAGGATCAGGTTCTTAATCTTCTTTGTCTAACACTATATTGTCTATTCTTCTGTCATGTATATTGAAGGGACAATTTGTATGCTTAAATCACAGAATCACAGAATCACAGAATCACAGAATAACCAGGTTGGAAGAGACCCACTGGATCGTTGAGTCCAACCATTCCCACCAATCCCTAAATCATGCCCCTAAGCACCTCATCCACCCTCACCTTAAACACCTACAGGGACAGTGACTCAACCACCTCCCTTGGCAGACTGTTCCAATGCCTAACCACCCTCTCCGTGAAGAATTTTTTCCTAATCTCAACCCTAAATCTCCCCTGGCGGAGCTTGAGGCCATTTAGAGAGTAGAACTCTCTAAATGTGCTGAAATGTTTTGTTGGATCAGAGCCTACAGGAAGCACACTTCTCATGAATATTGAGCAAAGATAACATCTTGCAAGGACTCCCACTTTATTTCTCTGCTTAGTGAAAGTTCTGTCACAACTTGCATGTGTCATACCACAGTGCTGACAAAAAAGATCCACCAGGGGTTCAGTGTTTACTCAAATTGAGTGATATATTCATCTTCTAGTGACATAAATGGAGGTTGGAAGCTCTTAGTATTCACCAGGTTTGCATCACTGGATGTAGACTGGACCTAAAGTCACCAACCAGCTGTGTCTTACCTTGCTTCCTGAGGAATTCCTTTCGCTGGAGCTCAGACTCGGCCAATACTGCCTTGAACGCTAGATTTTAGAAGAGGCGGGTGAAAAACAAGATAATTACAAAATTACTGAAAGAGTAATTAAAGTTCATTTCTTCATCAGAGCCAAAGCTTCAATGTTTCTGTGAACATACCATCTCCAATGAGAACTAATGAAGACTGGTTCTTGGCCTTTCCATCTTGAATCTGTACTGTGTAGGTACCTTCATTGTCAATTGTAAATTTGTCCATCACCATTTCTATTATGCCATTTGAACGGTCACAATTTATTTTATGCCTCTGAAATAAAGAAGTAATAACATTACTCCAGTATGCTATCAATTACATATGATTCCCTATCAAATTAATCAAGTTTTATATCCCTGCCTCTACACTGAATCTTTTTCACGTCCTTTTAATTGTAAGCTATGGAAATAATGCTATGCTTGTATTTAGTGTTGTTGAACAAGGTCACAGCTGTGACAGAAACCTCTGTATGCAGCTGCATTTGGAATCCTCAAGTCAACGTACTACATCTAGTTTAGATTTAAAAATAATAGTTTATGGCACTATGCATGTTTGAAGAAGAGCTTACACAGCCAGCCTTTAGCTGCTCTACAGCTTTCAGTTCAACGAGAGGAATGCTAGGCTGAAGCATTTTTCCTAGCGGAGTCCAGAAATGGATGGAAGCATTATGTTTGTAAACACAAATGCGCATCTTCAAATAAATCCAACACAACAGATCCAAAAAGTCATGACTACTAAATATTTCTGAGATGTACGTGGCAGCTCAATATTTAATTTCTCTGTAAAAAAAGTTTATGCAGGACGAATGTAATGATTTACTCATTTAGTGCTAGGTATTCTTTTCAAACATTAAAGTGTCAGACTATACAAAGTGTAATTTGTGCAAAACTAGCAAAGCTTCTGTGAACTAAAAGTATCAACAAAGTCCAGCAAAAAAAAAGAATTAGAATTATGTCAAAACATCTAGTAACCTACTGAAGTACTTGCAGAATACCCAAACCACCAAATATTGACTTGAAATCAAAGTTAAATATACTTCTTACTGTTTGTGTCCTTTTTGTGTTTGTGTTCTATTAAATATTCCAGAAAGATAAATTATTGGCAGACATTGTTAAGGAAACAGAATATTGCAGGTAAATATTGGACAATACTTGCAAAATATGCGTTTTGAATTTGCAGGTACTGGTTTAGATACTACCACCTTTTACTAAGTAATAGTACTTAGTAAACTTAGTACGTTGTTACTTTTTCAACAGGTGAGTAACAATGATGAGGACTTTGTGTCCCACTAACAGTGATGCCCAACTAAAAAATTCCTAGAGCAAAGCAAAAAACAGAAGAAACTTGGTGAAAACTTCTAAGTAACCAAAGCAGCTAAGGATATTACATACAAACTGTCCTATTCGCAATGGCGAAGAAATGTAAACGTCACCCTCTGGAATGAGTTCTATGCAGCAAATTATTACAGTTCCTCTTACTGTTAAAAAGAGACACAATGTCTTATAAACAAAATGTTCTTATTAAACTTTATTTGGCTCCAAAACTAGAAAAAGGTACTTAAAGCCAAAGGTAGATTTAGTTTGGGAAAGGAGAAGAAAGAAGGAAGCTAAAAAAAAAGCTAGTAATAAAAGAAAAGCTAGTAAAAATACTACTTATTATCACTTATTAAACTCTCTGAAACCACTTATATGGAAGAACCTTTAAGTACCGATCCAGACTTTGTAGGAATGGCCCTACAGATATATACGCTTCAGATATGAGGATCACCTCTTGCCCAACCCCAAGATCAGATGCACTGGTCTATGGAAAACGTGTCCAGAAGAATAGTGTAGACATAGTCAAGGTGTTTAGAGGTCTTAACTGCTACTTTCAAATGTAATATACAAATAGTTCTTGTATAACTGTTGATGCAGTAACTAAAGAACTAAGAAAAAGAAAAGATAATGTAATTAATAAAGCCGTAGGCAAGAGATTGATTAGGATAATAATTCATTAACTAAAATACTCAGAAGGAAGAGACTGAGGTATAAAAATTATATAAAGTAGCAAGGGAAAACGCTTATATAATTTGGATATACATTTTCCCACGTGTAGTTCAAAAAAAAAGTATAATGTCCAAGAAGAATACATTTAAATAATCAGGAAACTAAGCAGAAAAATTACTCATGTAAGAGTTCATCTATAAGAGTTAAGGAGATAAGCCAGGCAAGTTAAAAATAGAAACTATAAACTTCACCGAACTATCAAAAAGTGCAAATTCAAATTCTCATTCAGAGTCTCTTGCTCAGAGAGGTCAAGGACAACACTTGCATTCATTTCATGAGTTCTCAGGGAGAATATTAAATGGAGATTTGCCAGAAGCAGAGAAAGAACAGAGAGTTGTATGTTTTGATTTAATTCTTTATCACACCTCTAGAACTTTTTCTTATCTCTTGCTTTGGGGTAAAGGAAAAAATAATATTAAAATATTAAAATGACAGTTGTTTAAATGGGGCCCATTTCATTCCATTCTCACATTATTTTGAAATCTTACCACAACTGGTCCATTAGGACCTAGGAGTAAAAATTTATCACTTCAGCCAATGTCAAGAATCAGACTACAATTCACCAGCATAACGGTCTATTGAACATGTTCAGTGACTGTAGCCCAGTCTCCAGGCAGGTTTTAGAGTGTAATTAGGCTTCTAACTACTGCCATTATGCAGCAAGATGAAGTTCAATGATTTTATGGGCACCATAAATACTAGGCTTTTATGTGACTTTCCACAAAAATATCATCAGTCTCCAAAAGTAAATGTCACCTGTGGGTTACTAATTAAAGAGGTGAAATAATGTAGCTCCACTTCAAGACTCTTTCTGATGTCAACACTTCCAAAACATATGTGAACTAAAAATAGCTCATTCTGTTCCACTAACATTACCAAGACAGAATATTGCCAATTCAATACATTCTAGTCACTAATATTCAAGATTTCAGTGCTATGGTTTATTACTTCTTAAATTAAGAAAAATAGAGAGGTATTTTACTCAGAATCACTTCTCCTTACACTTGTCAATATGTAATTAAAGTAAATGCTTTTTGCTTTTCTACTGTATAAAAATGCTGATAAGCTTCTTTGGCCAAAAGCAGGCTTTGCATCCTCAGGTATAGACTGAACCTGTCAAACAGCTGCCCTGGAGGTGTGTTCATCACAGGAAAAGGTATTTCCAGTGCTGTACTTGATGCCCAGCAGACAAACTATACTCCAGCCTTACAACAGCTTGACTTTGCTTTCTTCTCAGCCCAATGTGACCACTTTTTTGTGTCCCTTTTCTATGAAAAGCATTTCTAAAGTTATAAAACTGCAGGAAGCCTGCCCTTTCATCTCCATGCAGTCTTTCAATACCCATTTCGTGTTATTTATGCATCTATGACCATCGTTGCATTGTCCAGTGCCTCCCACATGATATGTAAAACTAGTAGCCTCAGAGGGTCTCTGGGAACAGCATGTCATGCTGGTTTGGAGTCCAAAACTATACTTGAAGCAGCTTTTTTGTCTTTAACTATTTTCCTAAAATATTTGTGTTACTTTTAAGTAGATGTATTTAATACTGGTCTATGTTTAATTTCTCTTTTTCTTTGGCTGTTGGTTGCTACGTTATCCTAAATGAATATGGACTTCTGAGGGTTACACTTTGCTCTCTTCTTTTAGACTCACACTGCAACAATGGTTCTAGTCTGCAGAAAAGATTCAAGGTAAAGATTTACATTCTCGTCAGGTATTACGAGACCTCAATGGGTTTAAGCAATTATAAAAATAGAATAAATCATAATGCATAAAGGTTTATTAAACATAATCACATCTATATAGTAGTTGATATGTACTCACATCACTGTTTTCAACTTCTTTATCGTTAATTACGAATCTGAAGGTAGAATCTGGTGATAAGCTTTCAGCCTGAATCCAGAAACGGACTTCTCCTTTCTCAAGAACCTCATAAGCTAATTCCGATTTCAGAGGTATTGCTGCAGAAAGAAAAAGAATGAAAAGTCAATAATGCATGAATCCTTGTGAGAAAAAGGACTATTGTAGTAAAATATTAGTATCTCCCTATTATTTATGGAATGCTGGATACAGAATAAATTTAATGCAGGAAGAAGCCATCTAACGAAGTCTTCAGCTCATTTTAAATTAATTGCTCAAAGGGAAAAAAGAACTTATAGCTTACAGTTGGCACATAGTTTAAGGAAGTGGTTAATAACAACTTATAGTCTATTGTCAAAGTTAAAGATCAATGGACTTTTAGGCAATGATGATTTTATTCAATGCGTCCTTCTTAATGAATGGATAGATAAAGAAGAAAGTTGTTCCATGACAAATGAAGCTGTCATTGTCTCAGGAAGAAACTTTCTGGCACTCCAGTTATTTTTATGTAATTATAATTCTTCTTGAAGTATTAAATAAATTCATATCTTCAACTTACTTGGATTCCTTATTTCATTGCTTAATGCCATCAAACGTTCTAACTCTGAAATTAAGAAAAATATTCAAGTTTTAATTTATTCTGAAAAACATAGTCAGAAAACAAGCACCAAAGAAGGTACATATCAGCATCAGCAGATAATCTCCTTAAGTCTTGCATGTGAAATACCCAACACTCTTCAGAAAAAGAGGACTGAAAAATAATATTCAAGAAATTTTAAATTCTGATACATGTGTTTAGGGAGTGCTCTTATTTCATGCATTTTCATGCAAACTTTCTTGTGCAAAAGAATCTAAGCAAGGGATTAAACCTATTTCAAACTCTCTATGGGATCTAAATCAAAGATGGGAGATAATAGCTTCTAAGCAGTGTATGGGATTCCTTTATCTGCTGACTGCCTTTCTGACACTGTACCTCAAGAATCTTGTTTTATTGTGCACCGAAACAAGACCAAGAGCACCTTAGACTGAAAAAGATACAGAGAGTTCTATGTGATGCATTAAGTCCTCATGTAGTCTGCGTGAGAGTCTAGAAATTACTTTGTTAGGTTTTCATAATAACCCTATTTACCACATTCATTTGTAATAAAGATTAGAAAGAGGAACATTACTGCCATTTCCAGATTTACAGATAATGTAAAGAACAGCGGAAATTAGCAAGGACAAATGACATGTCGAAGATTTAGCAAAATAACAAGAGAATTCATGAATTTGTAGCATTTGAGAAAGAAAGTGATCAGTGAAATAATGGGTTTCAGCGCTAAGATACAAAATCTGACACTTGTGCAGGGATCCAGTATGAATAAAAACGTAATTAAATAAAGCAAAATTAATCTAAATTTACACCTAACAATAATTTAACAGAATGTATTCAGATTTTGTTAAAGCAACATGTTTTTTTCTTATATCCTTCTTGCTAACAATCTGCATCTCAGTTAGATGAAACTATAAATCCTCAAGGTCTATATTAAGCTGCTTGGTAAGCAGAGATCTGGTAGGAGCTTTAGAGCTAACAGAGAACCAATCACTACAAGATGGGAAAGGCTTTAAATTTAAAGCACAGCAGAAGTGACTCACCAGAGAAAGATTCACAAAATGGTAAAACACCCCAACATTTTCAGACATATAACAGAAAGTGTAACAGATATTTGTAAACAGAATTATAGTCCCAGCATAAAGAGAACATTTCTAATTGGGATAGTCTTTATATTTTTTTTAAAGGAAATATCACCTTGAACTGTCCCAACTGCCATTATTGTGATAATCAGAAAAATACTTAATCAACACAAAGCCTGTTTTGTATTCTTTTTTGTTTTCCCTTAATCCACAAGAAAGAATGTGAGAGTTGTGGGATTCCTTTTTTTTATTATTGGACAATTTTTAGTGTAGTTGAGGTGATAAAATTAAGACTTGTGATTATAAGGAACTTACCTTCATCATCCATAACAAAGCTGGATGAAATCCCATCTGTGTCACTAACTGAGATAGAATAAGTTCCCAAGTCTGATTTGTCAGGGTTTTTGAAGTACAGCTTAGATCTAAAATCGTCAATAAAGGGTATAATTAGCAGGGTTTCTCATGTTATCGATACTTTTAAAAGAATAAACGTCTAGTAATTTCACAGACTGGCGCGACTTACTGAGTTCCATCTGTTTCAATCCTAAACTTGTCAGAATCCTCAATCTCTTCGTAGGATTTACCCCATGCAAAATGTGATGCATCTGTAGCTTCTTTGCATTCAAAACCCAGGTAAATATTACCCTCATCATCCACACCTGAAAAGATTTCTTTTGTTCCTGCAAAATAGGAATCAACTCAGATGTCAAGGCTACATTTTTCTTTTGTGCTGCAATTCAGATATTACTAAAACCTGTGCAAATTTTGTCCACCTTCGCTAACAGATACTGATTTTATTTGCAGATCTTGAAGTAGATCTATTTACAGATCTATGACATATGCTACCCAGCATCACGTATTAGCAAGATTCTTACTCTACATTAAAAAAAAAGAGCACTGAGAAATGTTTATTCGGAAACAAATGTATAAAATGAAGCAATATGGGAAGATACAGCTTGAGTAAATTAATGTTATTGTCACTCTTGAAACTTTAATAAATATTTTATCATACTTCTTTTCACTCACAGCAAGCCACCTCTTTGTTTATGAGAATAAAAATAACTGATCATCAAATATTTCCTTAAATAAGCAAAGCAAAAAATCTTGACAGTACCTCTGTATCCACATATTGTTTTCTTTTAATTTTGGGGCTAAGAGCTTCTTAACTCCTGAAATACTTATCTGTGCTATAATATCAAATCCAATCGACTAAATTCACTCCTAAGTATTTTGGTATTTTAGAAGCAGAGGAGATAAAACAGTTCATTACCTGGCCGTGCCTCGACAAGCACTGGTTCAGTTATCTCAGATGACTTGCCTACCCCAGCATCATTCACTGCACGAACTTTGAAAACATAGGTGTGACCCTCATGTAAATCAGTGACCTTGGAAAAGATAAAGAGCAAAGTCAATTTAAAAATCAATCTGAACCCTTTTGTTTACTTACTTGAAGATATTAGCAGAAGCCCAAGTTCAAATGCCCTTCATAGTTGTATTCAACGAGCTGTTTCTAGCACTCAGTTTTGAATTAACACTAACTAATGAAAATGTTACCTTAAAATAGCGCTTTGAAGTAGGTTTTTCATTAGCAGTTACCCAGTCCTCTGCATCAACTTCCTTATAGTCCACTAAATACCCAGTAATAGGGCTTTTGCCTTCATACACAGGAGCTTTCCAAAGAAGAACCAGTGATGTGTTTCTAACTTCACAAGTTGTGAGACCATAGGCAGGACCTGAAATATTTCAAATACTGGAAGTTTATTTCAATATAATAAAGTTTTGCAAACTGAGAGAGGCAGAAATGCACCGCTTTAATTTTATTTTGACTTTATTTGCTTTCAAAAATCTCATCCTTTACAATAAATCTGGCATATGAGGAATTTAGGTCCTTTTCCCCTCATAGCTGTATAGAACAATACCTGCTTTATGCGGTGAGTGACATGGGTTTTCTGGAGCATACGTTCTTAGCTAGATTTCAGTAACTCCAAGTTACAAACGTGGAAAATCCATGCAGTTTAAAATTTTCTAACAAGTAATAAAGGTTTCTTGCCTCTTATTTCACTTGAGAGCCCCACAGCAAACTTGTTTCACTGAGCCTGACTCAGGTCTATAATTTAACATCAGAGTTTTTAGTTTTTGTCGATGTATACGATCCTTCAGAGTAATCCAAAATCCACAGGCACCAGTGGAATTTGGATCAGGCTTCTCATTCCCTGACAGAAGAATTTTTCATTGGGAGGTGAATAATGATAGCCAAGGAGAACTTCTCAGGAGGATACATGTCAGAAGAACTTCTCAGGAGGATACATGTCAGAAGAACTTCTCAGGAGGATACATGTTAGGAGAACTAGTTATGTCAAAAACATCCTGATGCTTTATGAATAAATGAGAGTTCATACCTTTGCAGCTATCGGGTTATGTTCTCCCTACTATACTTTCCTTTTCCTTCATCTAACTGTTCCAGTGCCATTCAATTTACCTTGCAGTAGTTCTTTTGTTTTTTTTTTTTTTACTATACTCTTAATATTTATTTATCCAGTACACTATAAAGGCATAATAATATCCGTTTCCTACCGTGGTGAAAACACAGTGATAAAATACTGATTTTCAGCCGAATAACATAGCTGGAACCTTGCTTCTTGTGCTTTAAATTTAAAGTAAGGAAACCTGAAAGAACCTGAGACTTAAGATTTACTCAGAGTTGTCAATTTGACCTAATTCAAGGTATTCATTTTGCCTACATCACATCTCACCATTTAAAAAATAAAAGTAGAAAAGCCTTACAAATAAACCTGATCACCATTCCAGCCCACATTATTTTAACCAGTGATGAATGAATATGAAATTTTTAAAGGATGATATTCAGCAAATATACAGAGAAAAAAAAAGAGTGGAAGTGTTTCTCTGTAGTGGATAAGCACATTCAGAAAATAAACTTATAAGCACATAATGCAGTCATTATGAGGATAAATGCCAGATTTCTCCTGGGAAGACTGCAGTTTTCAGAGGGCTTAAGGCCTCCTCTCAGGGCTCTTTAAAAATCCAAACTTAAATGTCTATTTATTCACTGATAATTAAAATTCCACTGGCAAATGCACCTGGTAGAAATCTAGACATTAGAAGGAAATAAGTAATGAAATATGGTCTATTCCAGGGATTCAGAGACCACAGACATTTCATTTCTTTTAAGCCGTGTAAAATAATTCATTAGCTATCATTGCTAACTCACAGAGGCCCTGAGATACCTAAGACTAAGAGTTCTGCAGAAGGATGAAATAATTCTGGGCTCTGGGCAAGGAATCCATCACTCACACTGGAAATCCTGCAAGGGGTTCTGGCCTTCCTACGGAAACCTCCCTTCCATATAAAAAGGTAGAATATATTGTTGACACTGCGGGTATATTGCAGTCACATTACATGACACTTCAGTATCTTTATTAAGTCAGAGAGAAGGCTCAGCATCTTTCTCCTAGTCTTAAATCTCAATCATTTTTTTTTTATTCCATTATTGCTAAGCCATTGCTTAAAAACTTATTCTAAAAGAAAGCTTGTGAAGTATTTTAACAGGTTTGATGTTTTGCAGGGGATAAGGGCGTTGTCTGTCCGTGGTGAGTTTTAAAGCAGTAAGAGCGCAACATAGTTCACCTGGATTCATAATGAGAACAAGGTAATCAGCCAAGGAGTAGAAAGGTCAGATTGTTCATTATGAAAATGGAAATTTCACTCTCTTCATTTCCTGAAAGCGCCGTTTATTTTATTTCTATACCTATCATTTAAAATGAAGGATAATCTTCACTCATTTATACACTAGGCAATGCCACTGATGTTTTGAAAACACTGTAGAGAATACAAATCACAGATCCTTTCATTTAAGGAAAGTACTTGTTCTGCTGATGATGCATTTATACTAAATGTAACAATATTATAAGAAAATGTAATTAACACAAAAGGAGTTAATGTCAGGAGATTAAACATTTTGTTATTAACATCTTTGCTATGTCATTAAATACATGCTATGTAAGATTTATGGTAAGATATATGAAATCAGAGGAATTTAGCTAGAAAACATTGAGAACAACTGTCTGACAAGCACTTTTGCAGAAAGAATCTAGGCATTAAAGTGAATCAAATTGGGAATTTAGCGTAACAGTGTAAAAGTTCTTTAAAAAGACAAATAGAATGGTATTTGTAAGCAGGCAAATAATTGCAGGAAATGTGGAGTTACCATTTCTCTGCTCAGCATTGAAAAAAACTTTATTTGAAAGAATGTTTCCAGTTTGTGCATTGCCATTCAAGAAAGACAAGGAACAACTAGAAAAATTTCAAAGAAGAGCAAAAAATTCTTTAGTTGGAGATAGGAAATGCCCGAGTTTCATGAACTGGATTTTGTCAATTTAAGGGGAAAACTAGGGGCCTGATAAAGTCACGAAACACATGAAAAACTGTTGCAAAGAGGGAAAAAATCTCTCTTCTTCAAGTCCTTCTTGTACAAGACAAGAAACAAACAGGTTTAAATAGCAGGAATAATGATTCAGGAAATATAGAAAAAAAATTTAAACTGCAAGCATAGCAAAATTAGGAATAGATCCTGTCCAAATAACCTGGACTTTTTCACAGGTGGAAGTCTTTAAGGATGGATTAGACAAGCCTCTGTCAATAAGACAGGGATAGCAAATCCTGCATGTGGGCAAGGAGGTGAATTAGATGAAATTTGAGGGTCTTTCCTAGTCAATGATTCCTTGATCTTACAGAATTGTTGCTGGTTCCAGGCAAGAATTACTTTTACAGGCAGCATAGAAATAAAAACTGAAATTTTCCTTCTGCCTTGTGCTACTTATGCCTTTTTCAAATCACTAAAAATTCCCATCATTTTATAAAACCAGATTTAGGTGTTAGATGGCTTTTTTTTTTTTTTTTTACTGAGAAAATAACTGTATGAACATTTAGGCATGAAACAGATTTTTGTAGGTGTCAGACAGCTCTGATGACATTAACAAGTACTAGAATGGATCCTTAATTGCATACCAAAGCTTAATGTTATAAATAGAATTACATTTAACAACACAGCAGTATTTTACAACTTTTTTGGGGAAAAGAAGGTAGAAATATATTGAAGTGGTAGGTTCTTGTGTTTTCATTATAGGCTGTATGGTGACAGGCTTTGTTTAGGCAAATCAGTATCAGACATCAGAAACAGCCTCAGCAATAGTGCTACGCTGTATGAGCGAGGGTGTTATAAAATAAGCAAAAAAGGCCTTCAAAACCCCTTCATAATTTATTTACAGATCTCAAGCACTGCTGAGGGGAACCAATTCCCTAGACATCTAACATTTAGGTATAAATTTATATGCCCACGTGAGGTAGACTAAACGTTAACTTCCTTTAGCTCAGGGTCCTGACTTCACAGTACTTATTTAATAATTTTTACAGTTAGCACTGCAATTAACAGTCTTCAATTACACCTACGCTGCTAACCTACAGGAACCTAAACACTGGATTGAGCAGTAGGATGCAGTTGTTCGTGTGCTGTGTGTTTGTTAACACATTTGTTCTAACACCTGGCTAATAATAGCTTCTCAGGTAACGCTTAGAGGAAATATATGAATAAGAGCACACCACCTGAGACTGAGAGACTTTAGTTGTAAAGCACAAGCTATACTGTGCTGCTTGCCTCTGTGTCAAGAAACAGGCTCCTGTTGTGCCTTATTTATGGCCAAAAAACAATTTGGGAGTCTGAAACTTCAGGAATATTCTTAATAGACTGAAATTGTGGGGCAAAGACATCTCTATGTTGTACAGATGGTGAGGGTGAATTGGAGCTTGCAGAGCTGAGGTTGAAGAGCTGATAGAGACAAAAACATAGAATAAAGGCCGAGGTTGAAGAGCTGATAGAGACAAAATCATAGACTAAAGGCTGATGACTTTCTGCTCTGAGCTGATGTGGGCAGTAAATAAAGCAGACACTCAGCAAGCTAAGTTCACTCACTTCCCAGGACATTCATTGTCATCAACAGAGGTGTGTAGGTAGCATGTAAAAGATGATCTTTAAAGCAGTGGCAATCTCAACAGGTAATGTGGCAGCAAGTAATCAAAAGACATCCCGCAAAGACTGGCTGGAACACTACTCTGGCTGTGTTTTAAGGAGCTTATACTGAATAGAATTAATGAGTGACTAAAAGACTTACCAGGTTCTGGCATAGTCCAGGCTTTACACTTAAAATGCTCACTTGGATCTGAAGGTTGACCTATTCCAACTAGATTTGCAGCAGCAACTTTGAATTCATAGAAGGCATCTTCTATCAAATCCTCTACCTGTTTTGAGAAAACAATTCAAAATTTTAGAAGCCACAAACTATATTCCTTTAATAAACTAAATACTTAAAAATAAGCATTGATTAATTAATAATTAGGCTGTTGTGCTGGAGTAGTGGAATGATTTAACTGAAACATCATACTCTTAAACCGTACACAATGCAGGGATTTACACACTTCCATGTGTCAGTCACATCAACCTAGGAATAACAGTATTCAATATCTTGGCATGGGAGGTTATAGAAGATTAAAACAAAGGTCCAAAGAGCCTACCCATTGAATGGTCACTAGCAGATACTTACAAGTAGGTGTTCCGACAAGAAATATATTCTTGTATTGTTTATGAATGGCTCTTCACAAGTCTCTCTTAGAATCATAGAATAACCAGGTTGGAAGAGTCCCACAGGATCATCGAGTCCAACCATTAGAATCAATCACTAAACCATATCCCTCAGCACCTCATCCACCCGTCCCTTAAACACCTCCAGGGAAGGTGAATCAACCACCTCCTTGAGCAGCCTGTTCCAGTGCCCAATGACCCTTTCTGTGAAAATTTTTTTCCTTATGTTCAGCCTAAACCTCCCTTGGTGGAGCTTGAGGCAATTCCCTCTCGTCCTGTCCCCTGTCACTTGAGAGAAGAGGCCAGCACCTTCCTTTCCAAAACCTCCTTTCAGGTAGTTGTAGGGAGCAATTAGGTCTCCCCTCAGCCTCTCCTTGTTAAGCAAGAGTTTGAGTGATGGTTTGGTCTAAAGAGATCATAGCAGACTAACCAAGGAAATAATGAAAACAACAGAAAACTCAAGGAAAAGCCAATCCAATTAGTTCTGCAGTGTGCTGAGATAACTCTGGGAAAGATTGTCTTGGTAATTTTTTTTCTGTCTTGTGTACATCTTTTAATATTACACCTACCATTACACTGGAAACGGAATGACCAGAATTTGTGCTATACCTCTGTAAATGACCCCAATAAATGAACACTGACTTATCTAATGAGTCCATCACCACAACACCATATCAGATTTTGAGGTCAAGGAACACAAACTATAAGACGTGACCTTCTTGACAACTTGAGCTCCTCATGGCAGCAGCCCTCCTCCATCCTTCTGTTACCAGAACATGACAAACCATAAACAAGCCTTCTAAACCTCAGTCATCTGCATAATTTTCCCAAATTCATATTTAATCATGTGTCTCAAGAGAAAGAGGCAGCTGAGGGTAGTAGTGGAAATACTGAACAGGTTTAGATGTTGATAAATAAATAAACTATAGCTACATTCTCTGGGAAAATGTGAGATAACAAAAGATTTGGGTGTGATTTTTTTAATGGTAACATGCATAAGATGGGATGGTAATTTGATAGGGTAGCATCAAATGCAAGACCAAGGCAAACAACATAAACTAGGAAAAGTCAGGCATTAATACAATTTAGATAGAATTTCCTGAAGATAGATAGCTATATAGCCTGATTCACAAGAGAGTATAACAGCTTGGCCTGTAAAAATGTTTTTGAAATCCCAAGTTATTAAGGGAAAGAATATCTGTGGGGTTCCCATAGAATTATTTAATCAGAGAGGGTTAAACATTTAGTGATTTTCTGGTGCCCTACTGTATATCTCAAGGCCTTCTCTGCTTGCAGTGTGTCATAAAATATTCTGCGCTACTAAAATTTGTCTTGCTTTTATTTCCCATCAGTATTTCAGATCCCAGTCATTCAAACTAATGTATGAAGATCACCTTCAGGCACAAATACTGTTACTGGCAAGACTGAGACTTAAATATCCAATGAATTAAACTCTGAATGGTTTCCCTTAATTTACATCACTCATTTGTTTACAAATACATTAAAAATGAAAATATCTGGAAAGCATTTCTTAGTATTGCCCTTTCATGCCTATTCTACCCTGCCTTTTTTACATCTCAGCATCCACACTCCATCTGCTATCAAAGATGTCAGCTATAAACTCACTTAAAAACAAAGATACATCTGAGTCTTGCCCGCTGCCTTCTGTTCATGAGTCATTCTTCTTGAGCTCATCTACGGTGTTATTTTCTACTTTGGTGTCAAGAACTACTTTGGCCCAGAGGTTTTATAGGAAAGGGTCTGACTTGCAGAAAAAATTTTAAGAGTTACTTGGGAATAAATTCCTATCGCTTAACTTAATTTAAAAAGTGTCAGATTGATTAATTACTTGCTGTATCCTATCTGCCTAACCTTTCCTCATGGAACTTCACACCAAAATTTTCCTCTCAGAAATATTGAATACATTTTAAATGCAACCAGAAGTAATTTATTCCAAGACTAAAATCATCCCTTTGGTTTTCTAGAAAGGGGGCAATGAGGCGGAATGCTAGGTTTATGAATATATTCCCTTTTCCAGCTGAAGGCAGATATTGAGAGTACAAACACTGGCAGTTACATTTGTTCTCAGCCCATCTCCATCCCATTTACAATTCTACAGTTCTGTAGACAACACGGTCATCTGTCCTGCTAAACGTTTCTGTCTTTTCTCTGCATGTTATTACAGTGGTGATACATACAGTGCTGATTAACGAGTGTAGTTTATGAAGCATTTTATAGGTCATCTTGTTCTTTGCGAAAAAAGCGCTTCACAACTCTTTACTCAAAAGTTCCCTCATCTGAATGGCCTTATTTGTCTTAGAACTTCATAGCAGCAGATGGCACTAATTTTCTACCCTAATTTTTAGGCTTGTTGCACTTCAAAATATACACTGGAAGGGCCTGGTTTTGCTATAGGTAAGTATTTAAAGAATTTTTCTGCTAGAAAGAACTCTGAGAAAAACAAAGAAAGAGCACAAATCGACTCCAGAAAGACAAGGATTGAAAAGTACCAACCGTATAAATTGTCTGGGTAATAGGGGAAGAATTGACTTCATGCCAGTTTCGATGGTTAGCTTCCCTTTTATCCATATAATAGCCAAGGATTGGTGAACCTCCACTGTACCTTGGTGCTTTCCAGCCCAGGGTCATCGAATGACCGTCACAGTTCAGAAGTGTGATACCATGAGGATATGATGGACAAGCTACAAGGAAACAAGCATCCTGAGAGTTAGGACAGAGTCTAAAAAAACTGTGGTGCAGAAGTAGTACAGTGGGTTTTGTATTGCTTTGGTTTTCTGCAGCTTACAGCTCTCCGTTGCGTGTCTGTAACACTAAGCAGTTGTAAAGCTGCTAATCAACATTAATTTTATCACCAAATATAATCATGGAAGCTTTGGAAACACCCGTTTAATATCTTTCCCTCTTAAGAGTCAGCAAGAAGGAAGATGACCTTTGCTATGGAAATGATCATACCTGCAAAAATGCAGAATCACAGAATCAAAAATTCCTGTTAAATTCCTGTTAAGGCTACTGTAATGGATAAACTCCGTACACATCCCATAAACGTGTGTCAGATCCGTGCGCTTTGTGTTTGGTGACATACCCCATGCAACCCTCATCTTCAAAACACACAGTAACACAACAAAATGTGCAAGTGCATATAAGACAAATAAGTGATAGACGAGAAATTGTTTGTGCACCACCTACCCATATGAGATATACTTTGTCCTAAAAAAACAAACAGAGTAAGTTTGTCAGTAACACCTCATCCAAATTTGTTTTCTAATGCCCATGCTAAATCATAAATCTTTTAGAGAATTATGTCTGACAAGTATGTTGGTCTCCTCCAAGAAGTGGAGGCCATTCAGGTGGAGAAAAGGTGTTTTATTTTAAACTTTGTGAAACTGTGCAGAAATGAAAATTGAACCATAATCGCTGAGTTCTGTGCACTTATTGTTATAAATAATTATCCAGCCCTCCACTCAGTATGTATCATTTCTACTGAAGGTTGCACAATGGACTGTTCTTATACTGAAATGTTGCTTGCAGGGTACCAGAGGAGGAAGATTATTCTCCAGCCTGGAGCAATCAAAGGGAATTCTCTGTTTGGTCCACACAAATGAAGTTTCCTGAAATTCTTCTAAGCTGAGTGGATTCCATGCTAAACTGCACTGCAGCACTCCAAATCAACCAGAAGATACTTGTCAAGTTTAATCAAGATATAATATTTCGTTGTTAAAACTGAGGAGCAGAAAGCAGCCTGCCCATTACAGAGAACCTGACCCAACAGCTCTATCAGATATTATGAACAACTTTTATTGTAATAATGTCTTTTCTCTGTAGAACTGCCACATGCCAGAGCATAAAATTCACCACAGGGATGTGTTCGATAGCTGGAAAATGAACAGTTATAGCAAATCATAGAACCATAGAATCATAGAATCACCAGGTTGGAAAAGACCTCTTGGATCATCGAGTCCAACCATTCCTGTCTTCCACTAAACCATGTGCCTGAGCAAATGAGACCAAAGGAGTTGATTGCTGAAAATATGTAACTCATTCAAGAAACAAGAAGATGAGTTGCACAGAATCATACTTACTAAGGGCTGCCTGTACTGTTATAGCCTCCGACTCCTGTGAGTTTTCACTGAATCCTACAGCATTCACAGCTTTCACACGAAACACATACTGCTCTCCAGTTTCCAAACCATGAACAACAAACCTGGGTTACATAAAAATAGTCTCACATATTACTATGTAATTTACAGGAACCGTTCTAAGCTGTAATATGAAATCGTAGCAACAACAAGAAAGCTCAGATTCATTAGTACTTCACAAAGGGCAATATTTCCAAGAGGGAAAAAATAATACAACAACATGTTGTAGTACAATATAGTTGAATGGGACACTGGAACAGAAATTACAGTATTTATTAAACTGCCAGTGCCGGTGTACTAGGTAAAATCAGATAAACTATAACATATTCACTCTAAACTTTGGCTTGCTCAATTCTAATCTATCTGAGGAAGGGACTATATTTTTCACTGTCTTTTCATAGTTACTATCAAAAATAGCTTTCAGGTTTGATCTGAATTTCTAGGCAATTATGTAGCAGACAGTATAGTCAGAACTATATTTTTGTAGGATATTTTCACATACAAACAGATGGAATGTTTTTCTCATTTTTGTGCTGTCCCAATCCCCTTGACCAAGAATTAGCCTCTGCTTTTGCTTTGATCAAATTCCTTGACTACTTGATCAAAGGATTCAGTAGAATAGAGTCACTCAAAATTAATTAATATCTGACAAAATACACTAAACAACATGATGATCTTGTTATATACCCATAAATAATATAAATGACACATCTAAACTTTGCATTTTGTGAGTGATTCCAATAAGAGTAAGCACGATTGTCACAAAGGAAATTACATGAAGAATCACATAATGAAGTGAGATATTTTCAGGAGGGCTTTAGAAAGCATCAGAAATTGATAGGGCTAGAGTTATGACAAAGGAACTAGAAATAGGTGCTACCATCATTTACCCAAAGACGTAGCAGATCTGGGAGCCCTGATGTTTCTGAGGTGGGACACTTGGATCTCCTCCACTTTCCCTAATGTGTTTGTAGCAGACGTGGCCTCCCCTTTTGCATTGATGTCCATGGGAAATGCCCTGGAAACCTCGTTAGTTCCCTCTCTTTCTCATACTTCTTCTCATGTGCATGAGGTCTGTTTACCCAATAACGTAATTCAGTCTTTAAGAAATATTTATTTTATGCTTACTCATATCCAAGATATACAGAAACATGTCTCTAGAATCTGCTTTTATAACTCAAAATAATGGAACAGACAAAGGATGCTTCTATTCAGAGAAAAATAAAAGGGCAATGGCAGAAAGCCTGCCCTGCAATCTAAAAATCTTTGCTCTAACAATCTGCAGACTGTACTCCGTCACATTCATTCGGCATTCACCTTCCACAATAACACCATTGCTCAGCATCTAAATTTGCTTTAAACTACCCTTACAGTTTTCAGAACTCTCCAAAATACAGAAGTATTGTCAGTACCTGTTATATTTAATGGGTTTATGGTTACTAGGTTCCCAGTGATTTGATCCCACCACAGAATAGTCAATATAGTAGCCATACAAGTCTTCTTCATGTTTTGGTTTATCCCATTGAACTACAACTGATGTTTTCGTATTTCTTGTGGCCACTACTCGACCAGGTGCAGATGGGACAACTAAAGAAAAAGAGATAAAGCATTTACTGTTATGAAATGCATAAAAATTAAACTACCTTGAGGTAGATACAACACTGTACGATTTAATTGTATCTAATCACTACGGCTATGACTTTTCTAATCATGTCAATATTGCTATCCAATACGTATTTTAGCATTTTTGTTTCATTTTTCTGCAAAACTCTATGAATGTGAGTATATATGCATTTATTTTTACATTTGTTTACTCAGAGTAAACTATGGGGTTTCATACCTGCCTGGTTTCAGATCGGTTTTCTGAGTGAGTTATAGGAGAAAATATTTTCAAATATCAGTGTGTGTAGAGTCATGCAGATAAGAAAACATGGTTTCTCAAAAGTTCACTCTAACGTAAGAGGCTACTACTTCATCAATAGGAAGTGTACATAAACTATAAGGGTTTAATAGTCAAGAAATGTATAAAAATCATGATTCAAAAGGATCTCTGAGGATTGTCTAGTCCAACCTGTCACCAACACTAAGCTGGATTGTCAGTCACGGGTTTGTCTGAATCTTGAAAACTTCTGACAATAGAAATTTCAAGCTTCCCTGCACAACATACTCCAGCTTTGCACTGTTTCCCGGTTTTCACTAAGAGATTAAGGTGCAATCTGAATATTTTGAATTTGGTTAAGATGCAGTTTGAGTTTGTGGTTGCTTCTTTTTCTTTTGTCATCTGTCATTGCTGAGAAAAGTTTGGCACCATCAGCTTTCTAAGTGACATAGTCCATCTCTCTTCATAGGTTACGGCTCTCCAGTTTCTCTTCATCAATTCCTCTAAACTAAGGGAGCCAGAACTGGATCCTAGTACTCTGGGGTCAACCCTGGCAACACCAGCAGGAGTGGATAAAACTTCATTCAGCCTGTAGACTACAGCTTTTCAAATATAGCATAGTACAGTTCACTTCACATGCAACGAAAGATCCCCATTAATTTATATTGATCTAAACACCTGGCATGTGCATAAATAGAACCAGAAACATTAAGACCTTAGTAAGGGCAAAATATACAATCTGTACACTACAAAATATCTATCTGAGTTTTTGTAATGTAAGGAACTGAGGCAATGTCTCAGTTTTTCATGATGGTTTAAGAGAGGCATCCAAACTTGACTACTGAGGACTTCCATTTCCTCAGATCTATGTTTCGGATACCTACAAGCAGCATGACACAAAAGAAAGGCAGCATTTTTTTTCATTTAGTCTTTTAATCTCAAAATTAAAAACGATACTTGCACAGTATAGTGCTTTATGCAGTCAGAAATGGCAAACTGAAAGCATTTCAAAAGATACTAATTAGGTTAATTAAGACCTAAGTCAACTGAGCTTCTGATCGGTGATTGGTAGAGTCCTGAAAATGACTTATCTCACTGTAAGGTAGACTGTCTATGGGACAATTTGTGGAAACATCAGCCAAATTATCCTCCAGGCTCCATTTGCCACAGTTAGAGCAGAGGACATCTGGAGCACCTGTAGATGCCTACATGGAAACACCTAACTGAAAACGCTTTTATCACTCAATCCAATTGCATAGCACTAAGTGCCATTTTGGAAGGCCTAGGATACCTCATCAGTCCTCTAGTTTCTGCTCAAAAGAGAAAGCTACCCAGCATTCCTGTGTAACGTTTGCGAGTCCCCTGAGTTGTCTCAGCTACCCTCAGAAATGCCAAACAGTACTATGTGCAGGCAACAGAAAGGAACCATGTGTGTCTGAAGTATTTTAGCTCTGGTGGTAAACTCCATCTCTGAAAAATACTTCTGTCATTTCCTTTTAAAACAGCATCTTCTGCTTATTGCTTTCAGCTCTAGCTATGATTTATTCAGAACATCTTGCATTAACCCCTGAGGGATAGCCTATTTTCTGTACTAAGTGGAATAAATACAATATTTTTCTTCACTACCTTGGGGAATGCTGAATGGTTTAAATAATTTATATGCATTAATGAGACGTCAATTCAGGAACACATAAAAGCCAAGGATGTTTTTATTTCATCCTGTATAGTTACAGACTAAGCTAAAGGTGATGGATTATATTTTTTAAAAAATTATAGTAAACATTAAGAAGGCTATATTCATCAACATTTAGTGACCTATGGCATATCATATACTGTAAATATTTCTTATATTTCTTGCAAGCGTAGTAGTAAGATACATGCTCTTAAAGTACGTCAATGCATACAGCTATCAATACATGGGGCTGTTATTTGTGGCTTCTGCAGAACTGCAAAAGCAAACCAAATATTTGAGCAAGAATATAAATAACCACTCTCTAAATTTTCTCTCATTTTTTTCTCAGTGTGACCTCTAGATAAACAATTCATTTTCATTTGGAAAGTTACCACTGAATATATAGATGTATCTTCTCCTATCCCTGAAATCTGCTCATTTGCATGCTGTAGAAATTCTGCACCAGCAGGAATTTGCAGCTTAGAATACTAAGAAGGAAATGAAAGGCTACCTTATCTCGCTGAAATTGTAGTAGTGTATGATCACCTGAGTAAGACAATATGATTACCTAAGTTAGCGATGAACCTATATAATTATTGATTATTAATAGGACCCTCTGAAAAAATAGTAACTAAAATTAATTTGATTTTTTAACAATTATTGGTCTCAGCAAAGAGACTTGTGATCATTAGGAAAAATTTGGAATATTTGTAAAATTTAGCATCTTGGTCTTTTTTTAAATCCTTCAGAGTATTGAACGCAAATCAATTCAATTACTATTATTGTAATTATAGTGACCTAATTATAATGAGAGTTGTCTATTTCCATCTTGTAAAATACCAATCGCATTTAATAGTAATGCTTTATAATTAATTCCTTACCAATGGTATCTTGTGGTTGAATAGGTTCTGTGATTTCAGATGGATCACTGATGCCATGCTTGTTTGCTGACAAGACTCGGAAAACGTATGATTTTCCTTCTGCAAGGTCAAACACTGCATAGCGAGGAGATTTTACCGCAACCTGTGCATTGACTCTTTGCCAGCTTCCACTGCCAACGACAGACTACAGAAAAGGGGAAGAAAAGAAAAAAAAAAAGCTGTGAATCTTTTCTATGAACCGTCAAAAAATGAACGTATGGCTTTGTTGCATCCTGTCATGAATTTATTTAAGAGCTAAAGGAGAAGGATCATTCTCAAATGCCTTGCTTTAACATATGTAAATTGTCATAGCTCATGCATTCGATTACTCTACAAGGAGGTCTGAACACCTCACTGTCTCCCTGCCTGTCTAGACTTGAGTATTCGTACGCTTGTACATTCCGTTAGCCTTCAGGTAGGGCCATGAGTGCTGGCTGTGATTGGTCCCAAAAGAATTACTCTCATGCCCTGCAAAACTCTCCTGAACACCCAGGGGTTCAGTATGCAGCAAGCAAACTCTAATCCAGATCCTGCGGAAACCTAAGGAGGGAGGCGTTTCCTCACTCTTCGTTATATCTTTATGTATTCTATTGAATAAGGCCGTGTCCCTACAAGCATTAATCAAATGAAATAATTACTTTTAAATATTCTCAGTGCAGCAGCTGAACTAATCATCACCACAACTGCACATAGAAGAGAGCCACGACATCAGCACTTAGAGAGAAGTTTAGAATCATAGAACAGTTTGGGTTGGAAGGGACCTTAAAGATCATCTAGTTCCAACCCCCCTGCCATGGGAAGGGATACATCCCACTAGATGAGGCTCCCAAGTTCCCATCCAACCTTGCCTTGAACACCTCCCCAGATAAACTGTTAATACAAACAAAGAATTAGTCATGAGGCCTTTCAGCAATTTTGGTAAAATCCAAGAGCTCAGTAACTACCTTCAATAATATTTCCATTAAACACAGAGAGGTGCATGCAACTTAAATGTTATAAAATTTTGGAAATGAAAGTCTGTGAACAAAATCCAATAAACTGTGAACTTCTTAGGGGAACAGTATTTCATGAGTGCCTGGAAACAACACTGCATATAATGAGGCCGAGTATAGATAAATAATAAAAAGGTAAAGAAGTGAAGCCTGTGTATCAAAATCATTTTTATAGATACTGAACCCACTTAGTGTTCCTAGAAAAGAAGAAACATTACATCCATTTTCTTCATGATAAAAAGATGGAATTATTAAATAACACTACTTTGACATATATTTTACTTCCTGGCAAGAAATATATTAATGGTTGCATTTCATTTTTACAGAGGAAAGAATCAACATCACATTATATTTTGTAGATTGATTTGATTTAATCTGTTTTTATCTGGTTTAATGCTATGCAGCACAGAGAACTTGCTTCAATTTTATATTTGATTTATTTTTATTTTTCAGGGCTAAAACTTCTGTATTTGAAATAAATTAATTAGAAATTTTGCTTTTCTAAACTGACACAATGGAGGGAAGCAAAAAAAGCAGACATTCAGCTATGATTTTAGATTCAGGTTCTAATTAGTATAATGAACTATTTTTTTCTATAAATAGGCTCTTAATCCTCATTCTCACTTTCCCTCGGTAAGTTTGGCATTTAATTAAGACTTGTTTAGTCATCATTTTCATTGCTTTAGACTGTTTCCGAGGCTATATAAAGCTATTTCTGTAAAACTTGCAGACACATACGTTTTCTAATTCAGACTTAGAATGAATTTGAACTAATCAAGCGCAGGTGTCCACCCAAAAGAAATCTACATCTTAGCTTTTTATATGGTCTTTTTCTACATATCTAGAAACAACTAGATATTTTCATGCCAAGAGCTGGTTCAAAATTCTTAAGTCAGTATGCTTGATATATATTGATAAGATTAGATATATAAAACTGGGAATAATTACAAGGAAGAGATGGTACGAGTTTTATTGCCTAAAAAGAAAGCTAGATACTTATTTCCATGGAAATTTTCAATACTTTTTTTGAATGTGGAAGGTAGAGTGGGAGAAATGATGGATATGCTTGCTGGAAAACTTAGTTAGCAACTGGAATTAACTTTATACCTCTTGTCTCAACATCCAGTGGGTAATAGATGATGAAGGATGTAGAGACTGGCTGTAAAGGGGTTTTGAAGTGGAGATTTTGATGTGAATGAGAAAGAAAAGAACAAGATGGGGGCCTGCAAAAAGAGAAGCGATACAAACAGAATGATTGGCTGGAAAGTCAACTTTAGAGGAATGTGCTGAACAGGTGTGAAAAGGAAAAAAAAGTTCATGATGGGGGGCGAAGAAAAGGCTGTCATGATATTCAAGACACAAATTGAATGTCTGGCAGTTTTATGGATAGCTCTAGTGTTTGTGGATCGTTAAGAGGGGGCATGTGTTAGAGGCATAATTCATATAAACTAAGTATAGCTTGGCATATAAGTGTTTTAGAGGTCAGGTATGAGACCAAATTTACCTACAGAAGTAATAGGGGAACTTTGTAGCAAGGAGGAAAGATTACGACCTCTGGCTGTGATCCAACATACCTAATACAGACATCTGGATAGGGGCAGCTGCATAAACATTTTAGTAGCCTACATGGGAGAAGAACAAACCTCCTTTACTGTGATCACTGAAGACCTCTGTCAGGTTAAAGAGAAGAGGAAGGCAGCCACAAACGTGACTAAAAACAAGCAGTGAACCTGAGACAGACATCTGCCTCTCCGTTGACCTTACAGAGAATAAATTGGAAATATCAGGGTATAGCAGAGGGTGCCAGAAGCCTGCAAAAAGGAAAGTGAGGATCAAATTGTGAGTTAGTGTTTGTTCTTTGCACTACCACAGGACTACCAGAAGCTTCCCTTTAGTACAGTCAGACTGTGAACTTCCAGCCTCGTCTATTGGACTGTGAAATCTTAAATGTTTCTTTTCCATTAAAAGCTACCTTACCTATGTAGTTTATTCACATTTTAGACTGCAGCAAGCAAATAGCACAGGGGCATCCTTTTTCCCAGACCTCAAATTTCAGTGCTTATTAAATCATATAATAAGATGTTTGATTGTCCGTGCTTCTCTAGCACACCATTACCAAATCCTGCAGGACCTCAGAAAGTGTTAGTTTTATTATTCATTCTGCGGTTCTAAAAATGAGTTGGCTGTAATTGCACGAAGCAATGAAAGCCTTACAGCCAAATACCACTGTACAGTACAGTACCTTCTCAATGAAATACGTCAGTGGCTCCCTGCCACGGGGAACAGGTGGATCCCAGCTGATTACAACATATGTTTTGCTGATTTCTGAAGCATGTACATTGGTGGGAGGGTATGGAATCTGAACATCGCCTGGAAGAGTAATAAGCATAGCAAGTGTCAAACAGCAGATTAATCCCTGGGTCAGCACTCATGCTACAGCTCATCTTTCTGAATTCCCACCCTGCAGTGAAATACTTAGCTGTTAAGGGGTACAATAACTTCTGTGCAGTTCACTTGCTTCAATTAAATTTTGAGAAATAAAGAATCAGTATTAAAACCTAGTTATTTACTTTTTCAGCAGAAGGTAGATATGCCTGTGAAAACCTCTACATCTGTCACACTTCTTTTTCTTTGATCATATTTGAATTACTTCTAACCACTGGGCAGAATGCTTTGGAAAATACCTACTTGCTATATGCAAAAAAGAGGTTTTTGTGGTGTTTTTTTATTAAAGACAGAGAACTAAAGAGTTGTTATGAGAAATCAGACTAGAACATGATATCTGGAAGGGAAGCACAGTAAGGAGAAAAGCAGCTTAAAACAAAGTGGAAAGCAGAAAAGGGAGCAGAACCTATTAGCAACGTATCCTGTAAAACGATGGTACTGCCGGTTATGTAGTCTAAAGCATTGCTAAAAACTGTGGATCAGAAACATCAAAATGCGCCACCAGCTCCCTGGTGACTTCATGAGTTGAAGAAGCCTCATCAAAGCCCTCTCCTGATTCAACCTGCAGGGTTACCAGGAATGTGAGGAGGTACCTGCACACCCTGGGCCAGGCTGGAGGAATTCAGCAAGGTCCTTTGCGGTCACAGTCACCCACTGCAGTGTGAGGAGGTGGTTTCACTATCTAATTAATTAGAACGGAGCAAACCAGAGCCAGATAGGAGAAGCTCAGACCTATGACAGACCACTTCAAGCACAGCTACACAGCCCAGAAGAAGCTTCTTCTTGGTAACTGGTCAGAAATAGCAACCCAGCAGATACCTACAAATATTTAATCATTATGCCTTGAAATAGAGAAAGCAAAAAGATTTGTTCTTTTAAAGTTCATTTTGCAAATTCTCAGGCTAGCAAGAAGCATATATCCTCTAAATGTTGAGGATTTGACATTAGAAAGAGAAAAATGTTTCAATAATAATCTCTAAATCATGGAAGTGATGTTTTAACGGTTTATAAACATCTGTAGATCCAACCACGCTCAAAATGTACACTAAAGTTACCTCACCATGTACGTTTCCCAATCAAAACCAGACTTTTCTTAAAGCAAACTGACACAAAGACAATTATATTTCTCAAATCTTTCTATACTTGATTTCCTAAAAAAAAACCACTTTTCCTTTAAGAAAGTCACTGAAATCAGATGAGTTTAAGAGAAAATTGCCAATGCACAGTCAGAAAATTACAATAATCCTTCACAGCATAATGCATAGAGTCAAAAGGTTTCCAACTCGTTTCACATAACTAAATCTCAGCATTTTTTCTTACATCCTTAAAAAACCTAAAGCCAACATAATTTGTAATGATATAACACGATGACATAGCCTGGTCTTTCAGAATGGAAGGTCATCCAGCACTGAAGGGAATTTCATTTGTGGTCAATTAAATTGTTTTTTCAGAAATGGTCTCCAGTCTTACAGATGAAAGTAATCTATGTAAAATAATCTATGAAAGTAATCTATGTAAACAATGGTGTCCATATATTCATACTCCTTTATTAAATGTGCACATTCATGTAACAGAAATCCAAATACAATCATTCATGCTGGTGCCAGAGAGACCGTTTAATGCCTCTGATCATTCTCAGGCAAACCTGAGAGCAGAATTACATTCTGTGAAGTCAAACAAGTAAGACAGATGTATTCTGATCCCATAGTGTGATTCCAATCCTATAATACCCACATCAATTCATTTAGGATATCATTGTAAAAACAGAGAAGCTTCATCTGTCTTGCTCATGCACTGGGGAAACCATTTAATGTCTTATTCTCTTTCAAACTATGCCTGTTCTGGGGTGGTTTCTCTTTCACTTTGTTATTATTGGAGTTACAGCTTTATAACCTTTGTGGAAGAGAGTAGGCAGACTTTTTTTTACTACTGAGCCACTATAGTTAACATTTTTGACAGCTTAAGTGAAAAGAAGATGATTATGAAAGCCTAAAAAAAATCACCACATACAACCAAACAACCAATGTCAGATGAAATTCAGGCTTTATTTCAAAAGTTAGCAGTGATCTTCCAAGTCCTCCTGAGAAAAAAGAATATTTAGTGTATAACTTTAACCTTAAGAACAGGTTCCATATTTGGATACCTATATTAATTAAAGAATTGAGACGGATTGTACATGTTTTTATGAGAACAGCTTGCTCAGATCATCAAATTCAATCTGAAGAAGCTACATTTAGCTCCCAGAAGAGCAGGAGGAAGGGAAATGTGGGCAATAAAATGCAACATTCAGCTGTTTGAGCTCAGCTTAGCGCTAGCCCGAACACAAAGGTGAGGAGATGTTGTCAGCATATAATGAAAGTAGTGCAGTTGAGAGTGTGATGTTCTCTGTGCTTTTAGGCTTCACCTGTCACTTGTGCTCTCTCAGCCTTGCAAGACAAAATATCAGGGGTTTTTTATTTTTATTATGAAGAGTTTATGCACTGGGTTGGTTCCTTTTCAAGCTATGTTTCTAATTATAATGCTAAATTCCTGGAATATAAACAGATGGATTGAAATCATAGAAATGGTACATACCTTCAAGGTCATCCTTACTGATCACAATCTTTCTCCCTTCATCCACATGAATAGCTGTTAATCAAAATATTGAATTAGCTTCTTGAACCAGTTTAACGTATTTACAAATTTTGAGAATTATTGTTTTCCTGTTCAAAAAGACTCTATACGTGTCTTTCCACAACCTTGTTATTAAATCTTTCCCCACCTGGAGTCAACTTAAAGTCATACACTGGTTCATTTACTTTCCTAGGAAAATAGAGCATGATTAGACAGTACTATCTAAAGATGTACTGAAAAGCAAGAATCATAGTCACAGTAATGGAATCAATTCTGTGACAGGTTGGTGAACAACCGTATCATTAATTGGAGTTTTGTTATAGGAATTAATCATAAAGCTAACAGAAACACAGCACGTTCAACTCAGAATTTGCAAGCAACACCGGGGCTGTGCTCTGCAGTCTTCATGAGTTTAATTCCCCTCTGAGTAAAAGGAGCGCACAAAACAGAAGGTGTGCAAGTATATGATATACAGAATCACCACAGGGGTTTAGGACAAGGCTAAATCAATAGAATTACTCCCCAGAGGAAGTCAGCTTACTCTATACATAGAGAAGCTCTTATAAGGCTTCGCAGTCTGCAGTGGCATTGAGCACAAGATCAGCTTTCAGAAAGAGTTAATCAGATTGACTTTTTCCACCTGCCAGAAAAGTCACAATACCAGAGTCCCTCCAACCTGTAGCTTGTGCCGGTACTGCTAATTCAGTGAGGAAAAAGATATGGATAAATACATTGATCAGTCTGTGGGGCAATGAATTGATACGACAATTTTATTTTTTTTTCTTTAACTAAACCAGATATGTTCTATAGCTTTTCCAAAATTTACTACCAGCAAATGCAGAACTTTATAGGAGCTGAGGGCACATCTCCCAGTGCAAATGATACAAGCTGCCAGGGCATATTAGCCCTTTAAAAAACATTGTGCTTTGTGATAATTAATGTCTATATTTAAAGCCAAGTAAAACCAGCCTTAAATTGAGATGGAATCCCCAAGTCCTGCCAAATTGTCTGTATAAACTTTGCCAATCTACCTACATCGCCCAGTTTGAAATTATTGAAACCATTGAATCAAAGGAAGAAATAAATTCTGCCCCTTGGGTTAACTAAGCAAACAGAATCTGGAAAGAAAAAAAAAATGTAACATTCAACATCTTTGTCAGCCTTGCATACATACTTTGTGTTCTCTCCAGGTCAACAGGGTCAAGAGCTGCAACTGGTTCAGAGACTCGAGAAGGTCTGCTAATGCCAGCACTGTTCACTGCTCTCACACGGAATATGTAAGACCGTCCCTCGTAAAGACCAGTCACAGGATACTTGCAGATTTTTACAGGAGCATCATTGCACTGGACCCAGTTGTCCAAACCTACTTCACACCTTGGAGCAGCAGAAGACAGCATTTATCAGTACCAGTCCACAATAAATATATAGTAATCTACACACACCAAGTAAGAATCAGAGAAGTTGAGGAACTAAATCATACACCTCATAATGAATGTCACACACTTTATACACTCTTTCCTCTGATCGGACAACCAATTCCCACTTTGTTTATATTTATTCATAATGCAATTTCAAAGGTCATTTGTCTTGCACAATTTTTGCCCTTTTCAATTCTCACTGTTTCACTTCCTTTTGTCTCTTTTCCTTGTCATTTGAAGAACAAGTTATTAATTTCTATTTTCAACATGCATCTCCACAGAACATGCTGAAATTGCACCATCACCTAATCTTTCTATCTCTTTCTTGTCATATTTTTAAGCAAGCATCTTTGTGCTTTTTCCTCCAACAATGCTTGGGCCACAGAGCGTAGGAGTCATCAAGAAGTGGAGCGATGTCCTCGTACAGGCTCCTTTGTGTGCACGTATTTCTTTTGTGTCCAACTACTACAAAATTTGTAGAGAAGACTCTCTTTTGCCCTGATAGTACCAGGAAAAACAGGGTCCTGATCAAGGACTCCTTGGTGCTGCAGTATTCCATGCAAAATGTCAAAACCCGCTGCTGACTAGATTATGCACAAAATAGGTGAAATACTCTCATGATCTGTGTACTGCACAAATTAGATATAAATGGTAGAGTCCTCATGGCTTAAGTTTATTTCCTCACACTGACTATCATTCATAAGCCAACATTTTCCAGCGATTCCCAGACGGCTTTCTCTGAACTAGACCTGACTACTGGGTAGCAAAGAGCAGTGAGCTCCAGATGTTATTTTTAAGTGTAGAGCAGTGCACATTATGAAATTATTACAGTAATGTTTTTGCTGACTGACAGTTTCAGACACTAAGGATCAGACGTTCTGCTCCAGCTACAAGGGGCAAGCATGCACTGCAGTGAAAAAGACGTGCAAAACAGCTCCTGGATCCCTTGTTCCCCAGCTGCCTGCACTGAGCTGAAACCTCAGCAGAGTGCAAAGCAGAGTGAAGGAGAGGGGACTACCATTCTGATTTAAACTACCAGCTCCTGGGAGCCCATGCCTTGAGCTCCTGGTGTACAACAGCTAAGGCAGAAATAAAAAGATAATGCAGTAACTCCCAGATTTCAGCTTTTGCGGTGTACAGATTAAAGAGAGTAAACTGAATTTAAGATGCCCATGGACTCTGGCTTCCATAAATTAAATATTGCCAAGGCTCATTCTCTGATTTGGCCACATCCATTTAATTGAATAATTTTAATATCTGATAAAATGTGGCTGCCTGGAAACGTTTACTGGGAATGACCCTTGGTTCTTGCTGACTCCCAGAGCATGTCCAGAATTGCCTGGGAAGGTACTAGGTCATCTGGGCTAAAATTTTGCCAGGGAAAAATCCATTAATTTAACACAGTAAGCAATTGAATTCCAAAGCGTAGGGTCAGTATAAATATATCTAAAGAACCTAAGTATTGCAGGATATAATTGTAACTTGTTTTTCTTCAATACATACACTTTTTTGGCAATTAACAAAATTAAATAAATCCTAATGTTTACATACTTGTCAACAAAATATCCAATGACTGGGCTCACGCTGGTTGTGTTTGGTGGTTTCCAGGTAACAATAACATAGTCTCTGTTAGCATCATGACATTTAACATCCATCGGTGCCCCTGGTGCTCCTGCGATCAATGCATCAGCATCTGGACCATAAATAAAAATAAATCACTTTTGACCTTGAGTCCCCCGAAATCAACTACAAAGACAAAAGGGAAGATTCCTGGTTCACTGTGTTATTTTTTTATATTAACGGAAGCCCAAAGACTTGATCACACACTAATTCATGACACTAATGAATCAGACCCATCATGTCTCTATCTCCACATGGATAAAAATGTTCAGGGATATTTCTGATTGCAGAAAAGGAGTTCAGGCATCAATCACCCATTACTTCTCATGAGAATTAAAAGCCCAATTACCACATGCTCTTTCCCACTAAAAAGCTGTAGCTCAATGAGTCACTGATTGGACCAAGGTACTCATTAAAAAGCATATAGCTAAGGAAAATAAATCTCTTCAGAAATAGAATAATTGCAAACACTTGGTACATTTCTAAGGCTACTTCTTATGTAAAGTCTTAGAATACCTAGAGACACTAGTAATCAATGTTCTATCATTAAGACATCCTTCTGCGGCTTCATTTTGAGACGCATTGGCTCATGTGTACCCACAACTCCTAATGAGGTTGCCTAACAGGTCAAGTTCTTTCCTTCCTAATAAAGATTTCCACAACAAAAATACATCCCATATAGAGTACAAACCTATAGAGTCCAATCACAATCAGTTGTAACGAGTCTGGTGCTCAGCCTTAGCTCACAGCCTACATGAATAAAGGCAAGAGGAAGGCCAAGAGAGGACACTAGAGACTCCAGAGGACATAGCTGGAGACCAGGGTCTTGTACATGCAAAGGCATCAGGGAGATTATAAAAGGAACAATAAAGGTACCTAAAATTGACTCACCACTACAACTAAAGTTTCTAGGAAAGCTTTTATATATTAGTGGCCTTCTTCACCTGGGTATTTTATGTCTTAGAAGGTAATTGGGAAATAGAAAGCTTTAGCAAATTGTTCCCAGTGACCTCAGGATGGCAGCGTGGCTTTTTCAACACATATTACTAAGATAATGAAGCCCTTGCACTAGTCCTGTGAGGGAGATGGTACTCAACACACTGAAAAAGCAGTCACGTCCTTCTATCCCACACAAAATATCTGGATGACACTTCTGGAAGACACATATGGTCCAATGCATTTCCAAGAACAAAATTTAATATTAATACAACTCCAATGACTTCAATGGGGCTGCTCCAGTGTGCCACGATCAAGGACGTTTCCCAAGGTATTCAAGAGAGTGAGAGATATATTCATCTTTCAAAGAAAAACTAAAAAAGTGAAAAGTGAGTTCTGCTCACAGGTGCATGTGGAAGCTCATTCCCTCTTCACTCAGAGTTGTGCATGCAAATGTGAGGGAAAAATTCTGACCTTTATTCTATTTTAATACATTTACCTCCTTTTTTCTATATCCCTTGTGAAAAATCTATTTCTTCAGTGGCCTAATTTCTTACTTTCTTCTTATCTCTGATTATTGAGATGACTGTGACTGTTATAGCAGTGGGAATATTTCTTTTGATTTCTCCTGTTCCTCCCCTAAGGCCAGGTAAGGGATAGAAGAATGCCCAACAAGGCTCATTCCCAGCTGGCAACCTCCAGAGTTTAAATGATCACAGGGAGGACTGGTAGTATGCAAAGGTGTTTATTTCCTACTGGGAAAGGAGATGGCAAAGAAACAAGCTGTATCTTTGCAAGAATGACTTTTCTGCTTCTTCAGGGAAGGGAATGTCCTCAGGAGCTTGTTCCTCTTGAATCTCCCCATTCATGTAAGGTGACTGTTTCATTCTAACGAAGACTACTATATAAATCAAATTACTGTGAAATACCACAAAGCTAGATTTCTTTTGTACTTCCGTCTTTACACTGGACTGTTTAATAAAACTTCTCTTTCTACACTCTTTCCAATTTCTCCCCAAGAAAAGGATGAAAAGTTTACCTCTGACAAACAAATATGCACTGTATTCGCTCACACCACCTTTTGTAACCATGCGCAGGGTATATAAACCTTCATCGTCTTTGTTCAGATGAGTAAATGACAGAGCTGCCTGGCCTTCTCCAAAATACAGTTGTGTCCACTTGGAGTCCTTTATCAGCACATCTGGAAGAAAAGACCCATCAGACTCATTACTAGGCTGATCAAAACAACTGGTCTGGTTTGAGGTAAAGTAGAATCAATTTTCCAACTTTTCAGATAAGCCCCATCTTAACTTCTTTTTATGAAAGTTAACTGGATGTTTTTCAGACAGCGTTTCTCTCTGGAAGTAATAACACAGGGCACTGGGATGCAGAAAGGCCTTTGTTTATACTTATTCCTACAGAAACCGAGGCCACGCTGGAGCTGGTGGAAGGTTGTAAGTGAAAGCGATGAAAAAGAGTCACAATTGCAGGGAGGAGTGGATAGGGCAGGTGACCCAAACCTGGCCAAGAGAGAATTCCATTCCATATATCACAGAATCACAGAACAGAATCACAGAACAACCAGGTTGGAAGAGACCCACTGGATCGCCGAGTCCAACCGTTCCCACCAATCCCTAAACCATGCTCCTAAGCACCTCATCTACCCTAACCTTAAACACCTCCAGGGATGGTGACTCAACCACCTCCCTTGGCAGACCGTTCCAATGCCTAACCACCCTCTCCGTGAAGAACTTTTTCCTCATCTCAATATGTCACACTCACTGTAAAACTGAGGGAACACAAGGGTCAAGCCCTCTTCTTTGATGGCCATTGTCCAGTGAAGACCTCATCTGTCGTTTTACCCTGATCTCTGACCTGTGCATTCCTGAATCCAGTCCCTGAGTCCAGCTCCTTCTTGCCACTGAGTCCAGCACACGACCTTTTCCCTGCGTCTGCTCTGTGGCATCTGTGTTTATGTAGTCATCGGGGGGTTCATATATTTGTACATATTGTATTATTTTCTTATTAACAGTGTTTTCCTTATTATTATTATTGTTTCATTTAAACTGTCCTAGTTTGTTTCCAACACACAAGTCTTTCTCTCCCATTTACCTTTCCCCTTTCCTCGGGGTCCAGGGGAAGGGAATTGGGAGACCAATTGCTCACATTTAGCTGCCAGTCAGGCTGGGTTAGGGCTAAACCATGACAATCTTCATCCTGGTGCAGCTCTGTGCTAATCAGGACACAAACTAACCTTCATGCCAGCTTTATTCAGAGTTACAGTACTTTGAAGCTATGACCACTCTACAGAGACTAAGCTGAATTAGCTGAATCAGTGAATTAGAGAATATTATGTGTCATACTACCCTGTGCAGTGTCAAGAACAGAATTTCCATTGTTATAGTTTTTAATACACTGGCAGGGAAAAATATTATCCACATTTTGAAATAATGACATGAAAGCCTGTCACACCCTATAATGAATGCAGGGTGGAACTTTGTTTCAGTTTTAATAAGTTTTGCTACCTGTTCAGGTCAGATGTCAGATTACTCAATTTCCTCCTTCAGGCTTAAAGATCAGGTTTCTGTTTAATCTGAAAGCTGCTATAAATATACTCTAAGTTTAAATCTTCAAGGAATGCCTGTTGAGCAGTGAATAAAATTAAATTTGAATTTCTCAAGGGTGAGAGGTGGTGACCCATGATTAATGCAAATTAATCTGATTGCCTAGTGAAACCAGAGCAAAGAATGAGTAGGATATTTTATGCTAGCCAAGGGACTTTCTCATATCACCCTTTTTAATAATTGATTGGATTATTTTTGATTTTTAACTCCCTAAGCGCTATTGCATACTAATTTATTTTAATCAGTGCAGCAGAACTGTATTTAAAGGAAATATCTATCTGAATATCTAGGAATGTTTATTATTCTACTGCTTGAAGACCCTTTCAAGCAGATACTCGAACAGTTGCAAAGGAATTGGTTTTCCCACTTACCAGATGAATTTTATAAAAAGGTGTAAAAAAATTACACACATTCAGACAACAAAGTATCTGGAAGATATACATTACAAAAAGTAACAGCAGTAAATTACACAATCACCTAAGCATACAGCTGTTTTCTGAGAAGTGTTTGAAGTAAATTCATTCACATTCCTTCCTATGAGATCTTTAATCATGAGATCCTTACCTAGAAAATCTGCATGTCCCCTTTCTGTCATGCATGTCACAATGATACTTAGACTTTGCATAGAGACACAAAGTACTTTAAATTAAATCAGAAAATGTCTTCACCTAGAAACTTCAGCCAATGCATGAGTTCTTCGGAAAATCTGAACAAAAAAATGAAGTTGAGTGACCAGCATGTCTGAAAAGCAGATCACTTATTTGAACTCCAAGCTAGTGCTGAATGGTAGATCATGTAATTTGAATGTATAGAAACTGTAGGCAAGCCTGCGTTGTCTGTTAAGGCCAGAATTATCCATTTCCACCTTTCATGTGTATCTGAGACCAGAAAATGTGGAGATACTTATGTTTGATAAGAGCCAAAGACCCACCAGATCCTCTAAAAAAGCAGGAGCTCTCTTTTTGAATGCAGTCTGGATAAATGAGTTTCTAGACAAGCCAAGAAGAAGACGATTAAATTTTGGAGGCCACAAACATATTTAGAAGTTATAATAGAGGAGGTATCTGTGCACGCGCCACCACAATAATACGATTACAGAATCTCACTACTGTGCTCAAATTCCCAGTCTATTCATATCTTGTGCTCTGTCACTTCTCCCAGCACTTACCAAGGAATAAACTTGCAAGATACTAACCCTCAGAGACAGTATGACTCAAGACTTACATGCAGTTTTCAGTACATGAGACATTTTTCCTAAAATATTACTCTGCTGAGAATTCATGTAAAGAGTGGGGAATTTCTCTTTACTGAAAATTCTTTTCATCATGTATTTTTGTTGCTGAAATTTCAGCTAAATTTCACACTTCGTGATTTTTCACTCTGAATTCAATTATTTTATTCAAGCTTAGAGTATAAATGGCTGCAGAATGCTGGCACGTATGGCTTTATAACACTCATATTACATTAGAGATCAGTAACAGAAAGATCCTGCTACCAGCTGAAGTCATATCCAGATAAGATATACATTCATGAAGCACTGTATTTATTTAGTTCTTTCAGTATCTTAAATTGTTCTGAGTGGGCTATGAATTATAGACATCAAATTCATGTTTGTCATATCCCAAATCACTTCAGAGGATTTGATTCAGTTGGCTTATATGCCCCGAGGAGTCTAGCAGACATCCTCAACAAGGTTCATTCAGAAGAAACTTATTAATGCTGGATAAACACATATTTCTCTTGTGTATAATTATCAGAAGTAAATCATATGTATCTATCTCAGGGCTTTAGTTGCTGTTATTTGATTAACACAAACTGAAAAAATGTAGGGAAAAAATCCGGCTTGTCATATGCAAGAGCAGAATAAGTATTACCTCTCAAAAAAAAAAACCAGAACGTCTGAAGCACATGACATTGAACAAATTATTGTTTACATTAAGAACTGCTTCCAGCTCTCACGAGACTCAATGGAGGGAATTGTAGCACATATCCAGGGTTGGCAGTGCAGGAATTCTTGCTCTGTTTGGGAACAAGCTCTGCCAGTTGATGGATCTGTGCTGCTCTTGGAAATATTATGATCCATGTATGTGCACCAAAGGACAAATGTAAGCTTATTGTAACACCTTATTTCGTGTAACATAAGTAGTTAATGAGATGAAGGCCTTTCTGACTGACTAGAAAAAACCTATTGGCTTGAAAAAGACTAAGTTTTCATCTCATGTTTTTGCAGGGAAGGTAAACTTCAGTCAAATAACAGGGAAAACAAAGATCGTAATGTTATTACACACTAGGAGGGAATAATCCTGGCATCATGAAGGGTTAAAATGAAAGGGCAGTAAGCTCTTGTTCACCTATCTACAATGCAAGAATAATTCATGTTGGATTAAAGTGGAACAATATGGGGTAGTCCTTGAAAATGAACAGTTACTTAGGGCTACTGTTCCAACCTAAAATTTCAGAGTTCTGGCACATCAAAATAGTGATCCCAGTAGGAGACAAAGCAAAGGGAACACTGAAACTGGTGGCTGACCTCAGAGTGGTGTTAGTGAGTATTTCCAGGGATTACAAATCCTTATACGTTTCAGTAGGAAGAGAATGTGGGTTCAGGGATGAGCCTTAGCTTTTAGGTTATTCACCAAACAAAAAACTATTTTTACTTCACTAATATCCAGTAGTCCCATCACAATGAAGTATCCACAGTGACAGACAAATAGGAATGAAACAGTAAGCAGCAGTGCATTCCCTGAAGATTCAGATGCAAATCTATGTAAAATTGTGACGTACCTGACAAAAAAAAAGGCATAACTAGCAGCAATAAGTGAGTCCTTTTTCTAATTCTCCTTATTTTGAATTTTCTTGGCTGGCTTTATTAATATTACTGTTACTTCTTATTTTATACACTGCATTTTTTCAGCTATATAAATTTCTACCAGCTTGTCTGGAGCCTGTCCAAACATCAGTCTTGGGAGTCTGCGTTTATCAAACGTGGTCCCCTGGGGAAAAAGCTCAGCACTCACAAGTAACCAAGCCTTTCCTAAGTCTTCAGGCAGAATATTTATTTTAGATTCCTACACAGAGCTCGTGGTTGGTGAAAAGTGGTGAGCTAAATATCTACAATAGCCTGCCATCTGTCAAACTAAGTAGTTATTTTTATGTTTCAAGATCTTTTCTTGTGGGATGAACAAACACTTCTCATGCAGGGTTTGTGTATCATCCACCAGAGTACATGATGTGCTTCAGTGATGTTATTTTTCACTACTTCCAGTTAAGACTGCTTCACTTGCCATAACATAGTTTTTCACAGACTGAAGAGGCAAGGAAAGCAACCTACCAACATGGCAGTTAAGCAGCAGAGCAAAGGCATGTATTTCAGACCTGGCTCCTATAAGTATTTCTGAACTATTCATTAAATTTATTTTAATATCAAATTCACAATGAACACTGGAACAAGATGGAAGTCAAAGTCCATGTCCACAACTTAGTGCTTCAAAATTTAATTTTTGGCTCGGTGAGCACCCTTTATCTCAGTGGTCACGGCATTCAGTTATGGTCAGATCTAGAACCAAGCTTGGATCTCCACCCGGTCAGTAAATGTTCAAACTATTCTATTTTTAGATAATATGAGATTGCCTCCTGTTCCCTTAACTGTTTGCTTAAGAGAAGGTTGACCAAGTCAATTAACTGAAAGAGAAAGCACGTCTCTGCTTTTAAACAGATACTTGTTTGTTCTAGTCCAAATTTAATTGTGAGAATGTCATGTCCTCAGTGTTTCCTTCCAAGCAGCTTCTATCCAATGTACCAACTTACCATCTCTATACCACTCGGCACGAGGTCGTAGTCTTTTCAGGTCTGGGGTGATCAGCATAGAACACTTCAGGGTCAGCGTTTCACCTTCCGTTCCAAACGTGACTCCAAACTTCTCCAGAAACTGGACATCAATGTGGGTGAAGCAAACATCATATGACAGAGGCACTGTGCATGAGAAAATCAAAATAATCTTGAGTGTAAGTCAACTTTACTTGGCACAAATTACTGTCTGATCTGAACAGGAGATGGAGTTCTCTATTATGTTGTGTGCTGAACTAGAAATGCAGCTGGGACACCAAAAGTATCTGAATAGCTCCTATTGTAACTGAATGCTTAGAAAGCAAAGCCAGAAGCAACAAGTTGTATCCAATTTTCCCATCTGCAAAACGTTATCCTGATAAGAGTGCATAAACTAAGCAAAAACTACAAATGCTTACAGTGGAAGGGCATTAGCCTGGCTGGGCGAGGTTCTTCATCCTCTCTGTATCCTATAAATAAACACACAATGAGTATTCGATGACATGAGCATGACATTTATTCTTTGTTTTAATCATGAAGTGAGACTTACTTCGCACAATCACAGCACAATTAGTTGATGCCTGCCCATGGATATTTGTTGCCACTGCTGAATAGGTAGCAGAATCATCAAAATCGGCTCTGAAAATGTGAAGGAGGGAAAAAAGATCATAGAATCATAGAATAACCAGGTTGGAAGAGACCCACCAGATCATCAAGTCAAACCATTCCTATCAAACACTAAACCATGCCCTTTAGCACCTTGTCCACCTGTGTCTTAAACACCTCCAGGGAAGGTGAATCAACAACTTCCCTGGGTAGCCTGTTACAGCACCCAATGACCCTTTCTGTGAAAAATTTCTTCCTAATGTCCAGCCTAAATCTCCCCAGCAGAACTTGTGGCCATTCCCTCTCGTCCTGTCCCCTGTCACTTGGGAGAAAAGCCCAGCACCCTCCTCTCTACAACCTCATTTCAGGTAGTCAGAGAGAGCAATGAGGTCTCCCCTCAGCCGCTCCTCATAAGGCTCGTTCTCCAGCCCCTTCACGAGCTTCGTTGCTCTTCTCTGGACTCGCTCCAGAGCCACAACATCCTTCTTGTGGTGAGGGGCCCAGAACTGAACACAGGATTCGAGGAGCGGCCTCACCAGTGCCGAGTCCAGAGGGAGAAGAACCTCCCTGGACCTGCTGGTCACGCCGTTCCTGATACAAGCCAAGATGCCATTGGCCTTTTTGGCCACCTGGGCCACTGCTGGCTCATGTTCAGTCGCTGTCAACCAACACCCCCAGGTCCCTCTCCTCCTGACAGGTTTCTAGACAGACTTCTCCTAGTCTGTAGCTGCTCAGGGTTGTTGTGCCCCAAGTGCAGGACCCGGCATTTGGCCGTGTTAAACCTCCTGCCGTTGGTCTCAGCCCAGCAGTCCAGCCTGTTCAGATCCCTTTGGAGCCTCCCGACCCTCCAGCAGATCCACACTTCCACCCAGCTCAGTGTCATCTGCAAACTTGCTAAGGGAGCACTCGATGCCTTCATCCAGGTCATTGATAAAGACATTGAACAGGACTGGACCCAGCACTGAGCCCTGGGGAACCCCACTTGTCACTGGCCTCCAGCTGGATTTAACTCCATTAAGCACCACTCTCTGGGCCCAGTCATCCATCTTTATATTCTTGGTGCAGTTACTGAAATCTGAAATAGTCTTATTTGCTATGTTTCAAATAAAAATAAATATAAGTTACTACAGACTAGAAAAAGCTAAAAAAATGTTGGACTAGTTTTTGGTAAATTACAGATTTGACTAGAATGAGATTTCCAAAATTTTGCTGAAAGAACTTAGTCCAGATGAAGAAACAGCTTTGAAAAAGGCAGAATATATGATTTTTCTATTTCAGAATTAACAATTTAATTTAGGAATCTTTTCAGAATTTACTTCTGCTTTGTTTTCAGAAGCATATTAAATACTCTAATATAAAATTAAACATTTCAGTTTTGAATGAACAACAATTTTTATTTGGTCCAATTGAATATTTTTCATAAACTTTTCCATTACTCAAGTATTCTAAAATATCTGTCAAACAAAATTGTTGATTTTATTTATCTCTAGGAATTTCTATCAGTTTGAGCCATCAGTTAATCAGAGTTCTGTCTGCAATGTACACAATTAAACCCTACGTCTGAATAGTTCATTTAGTTGTGCACCTAATGAAGGCTACTCTGAAATTTCCCATGATGAGACAAAGTGATCTGAGTACATGTACTTATTTTCCCCTCAGAAGAACAAATTTATAACTTCTTGGCAACTGCCAGATGAAAGGGATGAAATTCTGGTTGTACTTGTCTTCTAAGAGGTCATATATCCCAGGTGTGAGAGAAAAAAGAATATGTAAAAGTGTTCGATGTAAATTGCATAATAGGATGACAATTTTTGGGTATGCAGCACCTGTGACAGGCACATCAGACACCTATTTTTCAGCTCCTGCATATGTTCTGGGCAGTGTCGTACCACAAAAAAAGATACTATCTGCACTGTGACATCTAAAACAGAACTTGATGAAAGCTCTGGTAGATTAAGATTTCTCTCTCTAAATGTACAGGACTAACAGCTCCTCCTAGAGGGTAATCTTCAGCCACACACTTCACAAAATAAAGAGGTAAAATACAAAGTTTATCATTCAATTAAATCCTAATATCTGGCCACTTAACCAAAAAGCTTGCAGCTGAGTATGAAACCCTTGAGCATCCTACAAGTCTGGACAGGCAAATAAGTCTGAAAAAAACAGTTTAAAAGAATTCAAATAGTAGGCTTGATCATATTCAACTTCTATTTGTTTTTTGAAAGGATTTAAAAAGAAATGCAATACCTATTCACAGATCTACATAAAACTTAACTGATTCTGGACTTGCTTGAAGAGTGTTGGTCTCTGCGACATTTCCTTACACTGACTTATTCAAAATAAGGATGATTTTTCACTATCCTAGTTTCACACCACTTGACATTTGGATGATAAGATGCCAAATGCAGGGTAGATCTGCAGTAAAACTGGGGACTTCTTTCTTAAGTTATATATAATATCTCTGTACTGAAATGTGCATCATTCATACAATTCTCACAGCCCAGTTCAGCGTCTTGCAATAGTGAAACAGGCTTAAAACAAACGAGGAATCTTGAAAAATTCATCCAGGAAGTTGCATTGCAGAATTGACTCTGGTGGAACTGTAAGGTGTTGCCATCACTCTACATCCCTTCTTTAAGGAGATATATAGAGTATAATACAGAATCATAGAGTCATAGAATCATAGAATAGTTTGGGTTGGAAGGAACATTAAAGATCACCTAGTTCCAACACCTCAGCAATAGGCAGGGACATCTCGCTAGTTCAGGCTGCCCACGGCCCCATCCAATCTGGCCTTGAACACACCCAGGGATGGGATATTCTTTCCTTACTGGAATACGAATAGCACATAGTACATACTATATTTAATAACATATATTGTGCGTTAGTAAATTAACAGTGTTAGGTTGTGTCCCCAGAAACTGGATCTTGATCCTCTAATGCTGATATGTTAGAATAGTCCTTGGCACTCCTTGGTATGTGCTGGTTTGTCAAAAGGATTCCCAGAAACAGGTCAGGATATAGCCTGTGCAAACCCCATGAAGTTCAAGAAGGTCAAGTGAAAGGTCCTGCACCTGGGTCTGGGAAATCCCAAGCACAAACACTGGCTGGGCAATGAATAGATTGAGACCAGCCCTGAAGAGAAGGATTTGTGGGTGCACGTGAATGAGAAGCTCGACATGAGGTGACAATGTGCATTTGCAGCCCTGAAAACCAACTATACCCTGGGCTGAATCAAAAGAAGTGTGGCCAGCAGGACAAGGAAAGGAATCCTCCCACTCTACTCTGCTCTTGTGAGACACCACCTTGAGTTCTGCATTTAGTTCTGGAGTCCGCATCACAGGAAGGGGAAGGATCTGTTGGAGCAAGTCCAGTCGAGGGTCATAAAGATGATCAGGGAGCTGGAGCACCTCTCATATGAGGACAGGTTGAGAGAATTGGCCTTATTTAACCTGGAGAAAAGAAGGTTCTGAGGAGACCTTATAGCAGCGTTCTAGTACTTAAAGGAGACCTACAAGAAAGCTGGAGGGAGGCTTTTTATGAGTGAGTGTAGTGAAAGGATAAGGGGTAGTGGTTTTAAGCTGAAAGAAGTTAGATTTAGGTTTAATATTAGCAAGAATTTTGTTACTATGAGGGTGGTGAGGTACAGGCACAGGTTGCCCAGAGAAGTTGCGGATGCCTCATCCCCAGAGATGTTCAAGGCCGGGTTGGATGAGGCTTTGAGCAATCTAGTGTTCCTGCCTATGACAGAGAGGTTGGAAAGAGATGATCTATAAGGTCCCCCCCAACCCAAACCATTCTGTGATTCTGTGATCTCTAATATAACTCTCCAGGAGGCAAATCAAACCAGCTTAGATAGCCTAGCACTCAATGGCCTGCCTTCAAATCTGGTACAGAAAGTCTATGGGGTTAGTGGGTAAAGGCTACACGGCACATTTATTTAATATAAACTTTGGAGAAAGATGGGCAAGATGACAAGTCATGTAAGGTCCTGACTCTCTCTTTGTGCCAGGTAACACTTAGACTGAGGATTATCCTGAAAATTGTCTACTTCCCTGTATGCTAAAAAGCCTGAATTTCCTAAAATGCACTGTACAGTGCATTGAGTTAAGATCAGTTAGAAATGATATTTGAAGTACCCAGGAGGCAAGGTGCGGTCTCTCCAACTGTTATTCTTACATCATGATGGAGAACATGTTTTCCAACCTTTACAAAGGTCAGATAAAACATGCATAGAGTATATTTAGATAGCATGAAGTGTGAGCGCAGAGCTGTATCTGTCCCAAGGAACTAATACTTTTTGTGAAAATTAAATTGCCCTGAATCCACATGAGGTTCTGAAGTGCTAATGTTTGTGCAGGGAATATTCCCCAAGCAGATACATCTGTTTAAAATGCATATATTCATCTATCTGCCTAGTGTAGACTTAAACACAAGAGTTAAGAGTGAAATAATATTTTTGCCTGAATTGGAACATAATTTAGTGCATGTCAAGAACAGGAAGCAGAACGCAGTAAATTACACAGAGTGAGAATTGTCTCCTTTGAATTAAAATGACAAAATATTCAGGGTTATGGCTGTATGATATCAAAATATGGAAATACTCTACAGGATTACCATCTCATGTACCAATTCTCCAGTCAGACGAAATCTGACTGATGGTTTTTGGCTGATTGGGTTTGGATTTTAGTGAAGAGGGAGCCTCTATTATGAGGCAACCACTTCCTCAAGATCCCAGTTGTTGTGGTTTAGAGGGGACAGCGACTGGCAGGTCGAAAGATCACAAACCATTAAATTTGGGGGCTGTTTCAGTAAGGAAAGAAGAGCAGACGTACACTACGCCTGCTGCCTATACACTTACTGGTACTGTGTACCTGCGAAACTCTGGGAGCTGCAGTTTATCACCTGATCAGCCCTAAACAGCAAAAAATCTCTATGTTCTTATGCCAGATGACTGCCTTTGCTTCAATGCCTCTTCCCTGCCCTGCTTCCACCTACAGCAGAAGGAAGGATGGGTCTCATTCTCTGTCTCTCCAGATTAAATCATCTCAAGCCTTTTGTTCCTAATCAAACTAAAATAGCACTACACTGACTGCACAGTGTCATTTGTGAAATGAGAAGAGTTAGAAGAGAAGGTTTATTCAGTTTCTAAGCTTTTTTTTTTTTTTTTAAAGCAGTGCTGCTGGTGCTGAGGGGCTGAGGGGCTGAGCAGAGGGCAGCTCTGCTGCTGGCAGCAGGTATTACACTGCACTCTGCTGGCTCTGCCACACATCTGGGCTGAGGCAACCACAAACCTTTTCTGTTGCCATTAGAAGCGATTCTTCAGCGACAGGAAAGAGAGAGAGAGTTAATGAAAGACAAAGTACTGCCACGCTTTGAGCCTTGTGTAGATGAGACTGTGCAGCCACATCACACCGACAGAACTCTGGAAAATCAAACTTCTTGCCCTGCTCCTTCTACTGTCCAGCCCTCATCAGCTCACCTGCATACTGCTCTCTCCTTTATGTCCCAGTCAATACAGCAGGGACTGTAATATATCTATCCTCAGTTGCAAAAAGCTAAGTGATTAATTTAAGGAGGCATTACAGTGAGCAAACAAACAAAAAAAAACCCCAAAACTGTTGTGGAAACAAGTAGAAGCAACTAAGAATTTCCAAATATTATGGCTTTCAATTGCTAAGACATACCCTAGGGCAGAAAATACTTTGCAGCTATTCTATACAGCAACATCCTCATCTTGAGGATTCCTCTGATATAGGAATCTTCTCTTGTATTAATTGTCTATTCATAGTTGAATTAGGTGGGATGAACAAACCCTCACACTGTCAGTCGCCTATCGATCACTTCAACTACCTGTAGCTTTGCCTTAGAGAATCCCTCAGTCTTCTCTGAATCACCTGTCAGAAGTGATATGAAAGATGAGATGAACCACTACCCCAGTGTGGTTTGCAAAAAATTTAATGAAGTTCTAAAACCCTTTTCTTCACTCCCAATTGAAGAAGCCTAAAAGGAGGAAGAAAGCAGCACTATATGATAATGATAGTGCTGAATGCATGCAGAGAATGTGGTAAATTGAGTACAGAGCCTCATAAAAACATAAGACAGAGAAATAAAATGATCTGGTTACTGTATGGGCTTGTGGGCCCTAGAAGACAGCTAATGTGGTGGAGGTGGGGTGAAATTGTGTCCAGTTACTACTTTAAGATGACGAGGTGACGTTCTGGTTTTGGTGCCCCAAGAATTTTTCCACTGGGATCAAGGAATACTCATAGGAATAAATATCACACTTGCATCAGAAGGAAAAGTTCACTCCCCAAGCTTCACTGAAGCTCTATAATGGTAGCCAAGAAATTCCAAGGCCGTTCTGAGCTGCTGTAGATCAGATGACATGCAGCTCAGCACTTTGGTATGAACAGCTGAGAAAAGCACAGAAGTGAATAGGTAGAAAATCTCAACAGTAGTACTCCAAATATATGTGCATAAAGATATACATGTAAGATCCAGAGTTAACAGATACGTAAAGATATACGTGCAAGATCCAGAGTTAACAGATACGTACTTATATAAAAGCATCAATAATACACATATTTCAATCACTACCAAAGCTGATTGTGGATGGTGTCTGCGTGACAGATTGCAAGAACAGGAAAGATAAATAAAGCACCAAGGGGATAGAAGCCATTAATACTTTTCAGTCTGATGGTTACAGATGCTCAGAAAGTAGTATCACCACTGATTCTCATTTCTTAAAAAACATCTTTACTCTCAAAAAGTCACAAAAGGAACCTGTGTACTACATATGTGGCAGCTGGACTTACCAAGCAGCTGCTCACGGATACAGAGGCAGATTTAGACTAGACATAAGGAGCAATTTCGTCACAATAAGAGTGATGAGGCACTGGAACAGGTTGCCCAGGGAAGTTGTGGCTGCCTCATTCCTGGAGGAGTTCAAGGCCAGCAGCTTGATCTAGTTGGAGGTGTCTCTGCTCATCACAGCCAGGCTGGAACTGGATGGGCTTCAAGGTCCCTTCCAACTCAAACTATTCTATGATTCTATGATCCTATGATCCTATGATTCTATGACACTAACCAAGGGAAATAAACATGGTCACAGTCACTCCCTGGCAGAAGTCACCAAAGTTTCATTCCCTGACTGCCAATCCAGATGAAGGAGAACGTTTTCCATCTTTCCTGCTTCCATTCCTTTCCTGCTGCAAGGGAGAGGATTGCAGGAGGGCAAGCTGTTTTTATGTTTTAACCTCTCACTTTCATCTCCAGAAGTAATGGAAAGAATCAGCTGTGTTGAGATATATTGCGGATACAGAGAGCAGTCAGCAAGTTACCTGTAGCCTGTGGTTAGAAGAATGTGAGCACCTTAGAAGTACTTAGAGGTACTGCTACTCCTTGAGAAACATCCCTTAAAAAGCAACAACCTGGTGGTTCTTGCTGACAGCTTCTGTATAGGAATATGTTTCTTCTGTACAGGAATACGTTTCTCCCATGCTGGACTATGGAAACGTGAAGAATGAGGCTGGATTTTGTTGCAGAATGACAAAGGCAAGGAGTCCTTCCCAAAAGCAGAAGGAATGATGCACTTATTTTCCTTACTAATGCCACAAGGCTGTGCTCAGGGCTGCTTCCACTGCTGACAGATGGAGACAGGGTAGAAGATGAAATGTCTGGCTAGCCAAGTTTAAGCCACAAATATCCAGCTATTTCAGCACAGCTGATGTTCATGTACTTGTGAAATTAAAAGGAGGGGATTTTGTCTCTGCTCTAGATATCAATTTTCTCGTTAAATACCACATACGTGTCCTCATTTTTCTTTTTCATTCATCTTTTTACAAAAGCTTGTACCAAGTTGCATATTATGTGCAATATTTCAATTATTTAGGATGGCATGGGATTAGTTTGGAAAGCTGTTCTACCCAGCCATTTTCTATACTACAAGGTTGACATCATTTTGAAAAATCTAATTAATTAAAGTAGAACCTTTATTGAAAAAAACCTTACACTTCCTTACTTTTTTGAAAACAAAAAAGAAGGGAGATCAGATAGTGAACAGAATACAACACATAACAACTAGATATCCACTTAAATTTTTGCTTGCCTTGAAGAGCTTCATCATGGCAAGAATACAAAACACACAGAAAATGTTCCACTTTGAATATGAGAATATGCAATTCTAATAAAAAAGGAACCACCATTCTTTCAACTATTTGCCTCTTCTTTTCTACCTTCTGATAGATTGTTGCAGTTAAATAATAGAAATACCTAATTTTTCATTTCATTTTCATGATCTAATATTCAGCTATTCAGTGAAATATCTCCAGACTAAACGTGAGCACCAACAGAGAAGTGTGCTGAATTTAACAATGCTCTTGCAGCCTTTGTGTGAGTTTTCAATTGCATATAAAATACTTGTGTAGAGTATAAAAACCTGTGGTATTCCCCAAAATAATGTACCTGTTTATATGCAACACATGTACTCCATATTTGCTTTCAATTCTGTACTTCGCTGGATCACTTGCAGGGGTAATCAATTCCTCATTTTTGTACCTGACAATCAAGAAAAAATGGACTCATTAGAATCAGCTACCATTCATTGCACTAATTTAGTAGATATTTACATCCAGATATCATTTGCCATCACCTGAACTCTCTCTATAAACCTTTGCTACCTGTATAAAGTCTTTTCCAGTATGTATGAATAGATACACATTGGACAATGAAGGCAAAGGAGGGTGATCATCACAGTAAGAAAGTGGAAGAGGAGATGTACACCCAAACCAGAAGAACAAGCAGGGAAGTAGCGAGAAGATGGCATGCGACTTGAACTTTCTGGTTCACCAGCCCTGGCACAATATGGGAAGCAAACTTTGTCTTGAATCACAAAACTCCAGCATGAACAAGGGAAACAGCAACAGGATTGTGCCTCAGGTTAGATCTTCACAGTCCAGCCTGTCACATAGACAGGACAGCACCTCTGGAGAGGAGGGCAGCTTCAGGCATGTTATTCTAACACCCACCTCAACAAAGTGAACATGGATACAGTTCATGACAACAACGGTGCTGCACAAGTTTACCCAAACTTAGCAAGTAGCCTGCGAGCTCTGTGTATTTTGCCTTTTTCTACTTCATCATCAGGTAATTAAATGGCCTGGAAGACCGGAAAGCGTTCCAGAGTCTGTCTTCTGAAATAATAGAGTTTGCTCCTCGCACTGCACAGAGCCACTCAGCAAGCTGTCCTCCCACTCCTTCCACCGCAGTATCAACTGCTACAATCCAGCTCATCTATGAGGATTATAAAGGAGGTTTAACATAGCCATTATGTATGTGACACTTATCTGTTCTGCCATAACTTCCAAATGAAAAAAGCTTAACAACATTTTTGAAGGGCTAGGAGAGGCCAGTCTCTTACCATTGTACAACAGGGGTGGGATATCCTTGTACAGTGAAGCAAAGGCTCACAGACATCTTTTCCCAGACAGTGTGAGACCTCAGGCGCACTAGAATTTCAGGCGCTCGACTTATAGTTTCCTCAAGAGCGTGTCTTTCCAGAGCCATATTTTCTTCTACCTATTAAACACAGGGGAAAAAAAAAAAGCCTCTAGCATCAGACTCAAATGAGGTCAAAGTTTAAATCTTAAATCCGCAAAATTAAAGCATGCTAAATCACTATTGTGTTTGAAACACAGGCATAAATTTCATTATATCTTATGATTCTGCTTGGATAGAAACAAAAAAGGTTTGGCACTGTACCATCCTTTGTATAGCAAGTCTATCCAGATGTTCTCTAGCACGGTGTCTGGCTGTGTGAATCTCTTTTTCCAAAGCAGACAACTCACTGGCAAAACGAATCCTCTTCTCTTCACTTGCGTGAAGAGACTTTTGTTCGTGAGTCCTGTAGGACAAGAAAAGGTATCAGGTAAGAGTGAGCAATATGATGCTTTAAGATTGTAATTCATATGCATTACACAACTGAGGGCTCTGAAACTGTACCACAGGATGTAAAATCTAGTTTAGGAATTATTCTTAGAGTTTATCTGCCTATCCTATTAAGCAAGTGAAATTAATACGATTTTTCCTGTATTTTCTTTCCCCCTGTATACGTGGTGCATAGTTTCAGGTCTTGAAAGCTGTAGTGGTCGTGTTGACTTTGACAAAAGAAAGGAGCTGAATTTCTAACGTGACAGTCATTATAGAATACGGCAAGCATAATCCTTAAAGCATAAACCAATATGTTGTGAAGCAAATGAGGAAACTCGCATGAAATTCAGGGAACAGTAGATCAAGTTAGTATTTGTCTGGTGTTTTAAAAATGTTTCTTTGTATCATTTCAATGTACTTTAAAAACTAGTCTTGTTCTGCCATTAATTTTTTTTTTATATTGATAAAATTTAAGACAGTTTTAAAAAAAATAATTTAGAGCATACAGACTAGTTTTCTTAGAACGTTCTGTTCTAGGTTATACATTTCAAAACAAAGTACCAGAACCGTACAGATGTATTTAATTTCTGTAACACATTTTCTACCTACACGACAGAATGAGCTCTTACAATTGCAAATTGTCTCTGTCTTTGGTGCAGCCACCGTAGAGCATGGCAGAGCAGAAACAGTCAAATTCACTAACAGGAATATTGCCATCAGCACATCTATCATAACATTCCATAAACTGAGACGTGACAGTGAGCTGTCTTGATACTAAGGAAAGAACTCAAAAGGTTTAAATTGATCTAAACCAGAAATTCAGGAATAGTGGAGTAGGTCTGTTCAAAAAGGAGTTTTGGATCCCAGGCAGAGTCAGAATTATTTTGATTTCACAGGCGTTTCCAAGGGTCAAGGTGGACATTAGGGGAACAACTCTGGGTTGAAATACGAGACTGAAAGTGACACTAAGTCATTTAGTATTCCTGCCAAAACAGATTAGTGACGAACAGTGACAGAGAAGCCTCCAGTCTTGTCAACTCTGAAAAGAGTCCTGGTGAAAGAGTGATATTAAATGGGACCAAAGCCACTACACAGATCAGATAGGACCAACAAATCTTTACCTTTTCCTTGATTCTTGCATTGCTTCATGAGCCAAGGTGCGTGCCCTCCTGGCACAGAGTCTACATGTTGTTTTTCCCAAGCCTGTTGATTCATAATAAGCAGCTTGTCTGGAAGCAGCCCTTCAAATATAAAAGACAGTCATAACCCAGCAATCCTGGTAAAACACAAACTCACAAAAGTCAAAGAAATTTCTTTAAATGAGCAGAACACCATGTCTGAGCACTGTTCAGTGAGAAATCTGCTTTGCATTCCTCATTAACTGCACTAGGGTGCTGATTCTTTGTTGTCCTTCAAGGACTTAATGTCAATCATGTGTCATTGGGGATCATTAGTGATTTTGTTTGATTCAGTTCTGTTAAATTTATACTTGCCTCGGCCTCCAGTCATTCAAGTGCTTTGATAGCACTTCAGTGAACCTCGAGGGTACCTGGTTGCCTCATACACAATTCACACAGAAAGTCTATAACAGTGCCTATTTCTAAATATTCCTGCCTTTCTATACATCACATAAGCTTCTGCAAAAACTCTTCTGTTTCATAAGTGACAATTGACACCCAGCTAGGTTTGTTAGGCATCTTAATTACTGAGGAGAGAGGGTCTGTGATTCTTAAGCAACCAAGATTCAAAGCTCCAGACTTTGAGATACATAGAACATGCAGCTTGTGGCTAAAACTCTGACATTACATGTGAGAGGAACTAAACGTTTATTTCATTTTAAAAGAAAACTGAACGACAAAAAATAAAATTAGGAATTGCCAGGTTCAGGAGAAGGAATATCCTCATGTCAGATATAGTGGACACGTGCAGTTGGGTGTGATGATCTCAAAGGTGTTTTCCAACTTCTAGGATTCTATGAAGGATGGGTAAAAAATATTTCTATGATATACAATAAATTTCATGGCATTTTCTCATGTCAGAGTTTCAACAGGAGCCTAAAAGGAGGAATTTTTGACTTGGAGGTAGTAAATGGGACAGATCTTGAGCTAAAATGTGTGTGTAGGTGAATTGCAACATAGCTACAAAGTCTAGGTACGCTGGTGGTAGACTATAGACAAAATACATCTCAGTAGAATGAAGTGGAAAACAAGTCTTCTGAATACATCACAATTTTAGAGGGTGGAGTGGAAAGGTAAATATCTACACTCTAAGACCTGGTTGCCTAAACCAGAAAACTCTCTGTGCTCCATATGTGAAAAACGTGGTACTTACTTCCTTGCTGCATATTCCTCAAGTACATATCTTGTTTGAATGTTGCGATAGGACTGATCAAAGTGCTTGTGCCTCCTTTGGTAAAATGGCACTGCTACGGATGACATACTTCAGTTTTTTACGATCAGTAATTCCTGCAGAGAATAAAATCACATCTAGCCATATTTTTTAGACACTTAGGTTTGATATTTTTACATGCATACATATATGTGTGCATGTGTACAAATGTATAAAATTCTATCAATTTATGACAAATAGAGCTATCAGTTATGTCCATTGGCATCTCACGGCATATTTTATTGGCCACACAGCAAGCCATGGAATTATAGATGATAGAACTAGAAGAGAATTCTTTTAATTATTTCCTCCTCCTTTGCAGGTGTCATTTAACACATTTATACATTAACATTTATAGTAATTTCCAGGAGTGGAAATTTGACAGCTTTTGGGGCATTTTCACATGTTTCAGCTCTCTGGTCTTCAAACCTTTCACTTTCTCCCTTGTTGCAATTTATGCTATTTCTTGTCCCGTTGATCCAGACAACAAAAACAAGACTATATACACCCACTTTTGCAACAACCTCTTGAAGATTTTGTTCACATTTCCTTTCAACTCTTGTTTAAACTATAAAAATATGACTCGTCCAATCTTTTCTCATGGGCTGTTTTTAGTAGACCTGAAATCATTCTGCTTGCTCCCCTGTGGACTTTCTCCAACGTGTGACATAGTTTGATCAGTATTTGGATAGAAGGTTCTCAGGACTGTTCAGGGAGCTCCCAGAAGCGGTGTGGGTGGGAAGAGCGTGTTTACCACTGAGATGGGGTTAAGCACCTGGAGATGCCGACATTCCTTTAGGTTCATCAGAAATACGATGGCTTCTTGGAAAAGTGTGGAATGTTACCCACCGCATTCTGAGTAGGTGCCAGCTTGTGTAAGGATTGTCTGCTGAATAGTCCCATTTACAGTCTCGGTTGGTGAGGGATTCCAAGGAGGAATGAATAGTCAACATGATCCCCAAGAGGTGCCTGCACTTCAGTGACAATGACACCCTCACAGCCTGGCCCTGCTCAGCCGTAAGCCCCACCAAGAGCAACCTGACTGCGATGACAATCCTCAGACCCACACCAAAAGCCTGCGCTTGACACAAAAACTCCTATAAGCAGGCACGTAAAATGGACGCAGATTTGCACAGAAGTCTTATAAACTTATTTAGATACAACATGAACTCCTCTCAATTTCAAAGGCAATGCTACTGACCAGTTTTAGGCCACGTTCTCTCTCCTATCGAGTGGAAATTTGTGCTTTGGGCACAATAATGACCAATACTCACATTTAAATTCAAGTAATAATTTTCTCAAGAAAAAAATTGGTTTCTAGTGAGAAGGGATCAAATTCAAAATTGAAGAAATTCAGTCACCACATCTCTGCAAACTTTCAAGTTTCATGTAATTGTTTTTTCTTTCTCAACAAAGTGTTACTGAAAATAAATTTCTAAACATTTATCATTACTCTGAAGGTAGTAATTCTTCCTGTCACATAATGGATTTTTTTTAAGTATGTCACATTTTGAAAAATCGTTCTGCAAAATCATCATTTGGGAAGGGGCAGTAATGACAAAATTGTTGAAAAATTATAGATATTATCAAGACTTCTGTGTGAATTGTCATAATGCTCTTGCTTACATTTTTCTAATTAACCAGCATCACTAGCTGTATTTTATATGCAGAAAAAAAAAAATTCTACGTATCATTGCATCAACTTATTGTTGAAAAATGAGAGCTAGATTTCTTATACAACACAACATATTTTTAAAAATAAGAATGTGAGATTATTCAATGAAAGACTGTAATTCTTAGTTTAACAAGTCACTCCATTTTGTGTGTTAGGCAATTTTGCCTTAATTGTATAAAATATAACCCAAATTAAGTTTAAAAAAACCCTCTGTTTTATAGGCTAAGGATTCAAATGATTAAACATGGTAAAATACCTGTAAATACTATACTTCCAGTACATAGTATTTACCAACAAAAGGAAATGCTAGTTATTAAGTAGTGTAATAAATTCCACCGACATCTGATTGTGAGTTTCAGGTATTCAAGATCTGAGTCAGATGCCTCCAAGTCATAGTGTTCTCATATCAGCTAGTTTTACTTTTCCAAGGAAAAGGTCTCTGGAGTAGAAGACTTTAGGTATATTTAATAGCAGACACATCTTATCAAAAAAGTCATGTGATCTAAAGAAATGAGTTTTTGCAGTTTATCGCCTGGTAGTTGCATCCTCTGCATAACCTATAGTTACCTTTTCAATCCTTTATCAAGAGATATGAGAATGACAAGTCACGTGTTCAGGAATGAAAGCTTTAGGCAAAATACCAGACACTGCAAGACAAAAATAAAACAAATTCTCAGCATTAGACTATGGAACATGAAAGAAATATAGTACCACATCTCTCGAGAAATAAGAAAGTTAACATGACCAAAGTTAACACAACACAGGGCAGGAACTTCCAGAGATGCTATCTGACCTAGGTGCCCTCATGTGGTGTGAACACACTAATTCATCGTACAGCACATTGTCTTAGCTACATGAACACAGTTCCATGAGCAGGTTTGGCTTCCCCTAGGTTTGATAAATGTACACAACATTTTGCTACACCCGCAGACATCAAATACTGATTTTCTTCCTGTTGTCTGACTATATGACTATTGTGTATACGACATTTTACTTCCCTCTTACTTACATTAACTGGACGGTTAATGGTATAATATTCCCTCTTTTCTATTTTTAATTAGCCCTTTCACTTAAATGAAGGTATAAAGGGCAAACCCATAGATTAAGCTGACTCAGCTGTTAAGTGCTACTCATGTTTACATGTGTCCTGGTTAAATAATTCTGTGAATTTATCAACATGCAGTTTATGTGTTGCTATGTATATAACTCCCACTAAGATCTGACATACGAGGGTTGCACTGCAATGTCTGGATGCATCACACACTGAGTCATTTTCATTTTTGAGACAGGAGTTACCTTCTTTGCCATCTGCAGTTCAGCCTTTTGCACTAAATGAAAAAATTGCATTTTAATTACCATGTCTTGTTCAATCACCCAGCATTTCTCAAACTTTGGGTGCAGATATTTTTCACATTTACCTAAAGACCCTTAGAACAGAAAAAAAAAAAATAGTCATCCACTCCCAGCTTTCATACAAGCAATTAACCAAGCTTGTTAGCAGCCAGACTCATTTTGCCTTCTGTTAACATAGAAGGGAGCTGCCTGGCAACAGTTCCAAATGTAATAATCATCATCAGTTAATTACAATGATGCTTGCAGAGTATGTATTTAATACTTAATAGTGCTGCAAAGACAAGAATCTGGAGAGCAAAACCATAGCCCCACTGTAAAACCTGCTTCAGCAGAGTCTACAGAGTATGTAGGGGATCTTGAGTTTACGATAAGAGAAGTTTCTATTGTCTTTCTAGGAACAATGTGTTGATTGTTCTCCTGTTTTTACGCTTATGCACATTTATGTGAGATGTTTGAATTTTAGTCAACCTACCACTAAGAGAGTTAGATAACTTGATATGCAGACGACAGATTAGCCCCACTCAAGTTATCGATTTAGGTGAACTGAGATTTAATTACTGGCAGTGGCTGAAGACCTAGGTAGAGGCATGGAAGGAAAAATAAATTCCTGATGGGAAATTGAAAATTCAACAAAAAAAAGCATAAATAGCCCAAGAGAAAGATAAATTAATTTTCTGAATAATTGTAACTAAATAAAAAGCAAATCTCAACTTTTATTCACCAGGTTCTACTCCTATGTGACTACAAGATTTACAGAGAACTTGCTGAAATACATGGCCTGTTTGTCAAAAAAAACCCTTGAACTCTACCCAGACAGATTATTAATTTCTGTTCATTCTTAAAAAAAATGACCTAGAGATACAGGACAAAATAGTCCTAAAACATTGTCAACTGACCTTTACTTCTTTGGTGAAACACAGCATCATTGTACTCCTACTTTATTATTGTCATTGCTGCTGCTCCTGTTGTTGTTGTCATTATTATTTTTACTGTTTGTTACTGTGAATGCTGGGGATGTCAATGGGACCTAAATCACACTAATCTGTGCTTGCCTGAACCACTCAGAAGACTATTAAACCCAAATAAAAATACTAAGTTAAACAAAATGTCCTTAAGCATTAACGACATAAAACAAATAATTAAACTGTTCAAATCAGTTTACACAACTATACGTTTTTACATGTTTAGTAGCACATATATAACAATTTATACTTGGTTGTGAGTAAAAGGCATGGTTCCCAAGCCAGGATATGCATAGTTTCATGCCGCAGTAATACTGATCTGAATAGAAAGCAATAATCTAGGACCACGTGACAAGGGGCCACATTCTGGAGGAGAGAAGCCAAGGGTCTGATATAGACATTGTTAGTTTGATAAGTGAGTTAATTTAAGATTTAAAGGACAGGCAGTAAATTCTAGCATGGTTATTCACGTAGCCTCAGAGAGCAGGCACACAACCAAATAAATTGATGGATGGGATTGACAAATGCCACGGGAAGTAGAACATGGTTGTGCTCACCATAGATAGACAAGTGGCATTCCTAGACCCAGGAAGGTGCCGTCATGAGCGATGCACTATACAGTATGTACTTTCTCAGCCTGACCTGTCAGTGCTGTACCACTCAACATGTACTTTGCTCACCTCTGTCCTTGTCTATCTACAGAAGTGTCAAAAACCATCTGTGGGTTCTTGCCTGCCCTTGTGTAGCCTAACCTCCTCATTCTGGCTGAAAGATCAGTACATCCTGTTCCTACATGCATATCTCCATTCTCCATCTTCCTCTGTACCTCATTTTTCTTAAATACCTTTGACCATTTGTACTGACTTGAGTGTTTGCCCCACAGCGTAGACATTCCTTCCTCTACCTACCTGTCGACAACATTGTTCAAAGTTAAGTGCTTTTGGGAAGCCCTGTTTTGCCAATTTACACTTCCATGGTACATTAAAGCCCATGATATTTAACTGATAAAATATAAAATACATTTAATTCTATACCACCTATATTGCATGATCAAAGATAAAAAAACCCCACACCTCTAGTCATCAGTTGCTTCTAATGATCAGTTGAAAACTAGGACAAAAAAAATCTACTTTTATTTTCTGTCTACCTACAAAACCATTTTAAATAGAAATCTTGTAGAGAACAGGTTCAGTCTGGTTCAAATCACCCCCAGAAATGTGTGTACTACTCTTCTCATTAAACCTAAAAATGAAGTCCTCTTGTCTGTTTCTAGTCATATGAATATCCAGGAAAACAATGTTTTCAAGCATTCAAATTGATGATGCTGGCCATCACAGACAGGTGTATTCTTTATCAATAATTTCAGGTTTCGAATGAGGAGGCTTTTGCCATTTCACTACATCGAATGATTATTCTGACAAAGACACACAGGTAGATTAAGCGGTTTAACACAATCATTTAGTGGAGCACATGTATTATTAGTTAGAATGCACACCTTGAACTTGTAACAGTCCCGGAACGGTTTTCTCCACCCTGTAGCCATAGCAGTTTGTGAGGAGGCAATTTGGTACATACCATGGGTGGTCACGGCCACAGTCGTAGCTACAACCATTGATGAAGTTAACCACCAGCAAAACTGCATTGAATAGGCATGAGACAGAGCTGCAGGTACCCTGCCCTCAAGTGAGGTCATTGTTGTAGATGGAAGCACCAGTTCCTGCATTATTTTGAGTTTAAAAAGTGCAATTTTGGCTTTCCTATGACTCTCATGATGAAAAAGAGGGGAAGTTGCAGGTTTAATTTCTCTATCCATATCCTTTTTATAAACTAATGTAGTCCTCAGAGAATGTCTGTAGACATTTTCTTATGAATTCACTACCTGACATGACTAGGAATTAAATTAGGCTGACTTTGGCCACATTGTCTTGAACCTTGTTATCCTAACACTCTGAATGCAAAGAGTCACAACACATTCCATGAATTTTAAGGTCTCCCTTCACCTGAGTGAGTGTACTACATCCCTTCAACTGGACAGCAAGGGATGTGAGACAGCGGGGTAGTGGAAGTCAGTCAACTCGCATCATCCCAGCCTTCATTATCCTTCGTTACAATACTTCCATTGGCTCACAGGTATTATCCACACACAAGCACAGTTTCAAGAGCCTGAACATGATTTCCCACTAGCCTATCTGTGATATTTAGCTAGAATTTTCATGTGGCATGGAACACAGCTTGTAGCCTAGAGCAATGCAGACACCAGAAAGGTGTTTCCTGAAGCCATGTGCTTGAAAGCAAAGTAGACAGAAAATAAAAGTAGATTTTTTTTTGTCCTAGCTATATCCTGTTCTTCAGCATGCCAAATAGTTTTGCCAGCTACCGTAAAAATTCGTGCTTAATTATTGACAAGCATATTTCATATAAATCCTCTTTTGTCTCTTTATATATTTTAAGTATCCAAGAAAGTAGCATTGCCAATATATGTGCAGTTGGAAAAGCACGGATATCAATAGACATATGGACTGGTGTAATGTAGTTCTTCATATGCAGGAAGAAACAGAGGAAATATAATACACAATAAAATCCAGCTCACTATGCACAGAATAAAACAATTCTACTTCACTTTTTTGTTTGTCTTTTCATAAATCAATGTATTGCTCATTTTCCCCGAGGAAGATAATTTATTTTTGACAGAAAAGCACCCAATACCCTCATACAATCACTCCCTTTTGTTCTGAACAAGAAAAACCTAGATGAAAAATGAACTTACCAAAGGATATAGAAAAAATTGCAAAGCAGAGAGGAAGACCAGCCTTTCCCAGCTTAGTAAACTCCGACTGAGGAAAACAAAAATAATTCCCCTCTCTAAAGGCTACTGCCCCTTCACTCCCATGTAAGGGCAGATGCAATGCTATATTTAGCACTAACCAAGTGATTCTCCCAAAACTGAGGTCAGCCTAATAGGCAACAAGGGTGTGATATGAAGGCAGAAGAAAAGCTCTATCCGATATATAATCTTATCCTGTATTTTAATAAAAATTAGTCCTCATTCCTAAAAAAAAAAAACAGTTGTCTATGTTAAGAGTGGGGTTTCTTTTCCCAGCAACACCAAGCACATGGGAAATAGTAAACTATTCCAGAAAAGAGTTTAAACATTTTATTTAGATGTTATTGAATTTTTTAAATAATCAGCATCTTAGACCAGTGAGGAAATGTAAACTCCAGGATCTTATCAGTAGAGACACAAGATCCCCTTGGTGCCTTAGGCTGTAAAATGAGCTTCCCCGTTGCCTCTTTAAGAGTGCCTTGGATTTGATGACATGGCTGCACCATGTGAAGGCATAGCAACTATATACAAAACCTGCTAGCATGGATTTAAAGAAAGTCCAGCTCCTAATCACTGTTTCTAGCTCCATAACGTCACCAGCCAACCTAAGAGAGATTTCTTTATCTCTTGTAGGTGAAGTAGGAGGAGTTATTATGATAGGGGTGTATACAAGCAGAGGAAAAAACAGAGCCAAAGCACTCGATTCTACGAGCCGCTGATGGTCGCTGATTATTATCAATTAAAATGGAGGGTTTGGTGGCTGTAGGGCTCCCAGATTTCTGTTTAGAAGGTCCAAGGAACAACAGTGGTGGCTCTGATACGTCCAGATGTGATGGAGTAGCAGAGCTTGCTCAGCAGAAAGGGCGAGTGTGGGCTCAGTCCCTCTGCCCCATTCTAAAGCAATATATTTGAAAATAACATCTATTTTCAGTTTGCTTATACAGGAATGGGATCAGGACCAAAATCATTAAGTGACAATTAAGATCTTTCAGTGCTCTCTATAAGTAACATTGATATATGAAGAAAGCTCTCTCAAGTCATCCTTTTTTTTCTTACCCCTGCACACAGGGGAAGCAGAGCAAGAAGTGGAAAAGCCTTTAACCTATCGCTTCTACTCACATCCATAGTATTCACTAAAGTTTCCTAAACAGCTCTGCCAAGGATCTTTTTTCCCACTTCTCCATTGTCTAGGACTACCATTTACTTGACACAGACTTCTCTTTTCCTCCTATCAATCTCAGATTATAAGTGAGCCTGACAGAATTAAATTTTAAAGAGACAGACACAATGGAATGGCTGCATATGCACTAAGCACAGAGGTTGCTTCATAAGCAGCTGACAAAGTAATTAGAATGCAATAATCCAGAGTAACACCACTTAAATTACACAGCTCCTTTTTTTCTCTCCTATTGTATTTTCCTGTGGGAGGCAAGTGGTCAGATTTCAGGAGAAAGTTAAAGTTCTCATTACAGCCTCTGCTTTTCATTTTTTGTTCTATATATTTTGTCTTTAATGAGATGAAGGAGCGTACAAACTGATCTCTCTGCCTTTACACTTGAGCTGTCTTCTCTTTTAAGCTCTTGGGTCTGGTTGGACAAGGTCAAAAGTGTGAAAGTGCATGCTGAGAGTTGTGGGGAACATGTCATAGGCAAGAATCAGTGGGGTCACTCCCAGACATTCTCTGGGTAAGTCAATAAATAAATTCTCCTTCTTGTCATAGATATTTATAAAATAGGATAGAAGGGATAAACACAATATTGTGTTATTAAGTGGTGTTGAAATTTAGGCAGCAGAGCAACTACCATCCAAAACTTATCCAGCATTTTAATTGTAAAATAATTTACATTACATTCTCAAACTTCTTCCCTAGCACTAAAGGCATCTTCCCTTGATCCCTGCACTTCCCAGACAGAAGTTCTTCCCTAAGAGGCTCTTTCTTAAAGATTTAGCAGGGTATCAAAAGGATTATTCAAGCACTTAAAACTGAGCATGTGCTAAAATCCTTTTGTGAATGTGGTATTTCAGAATTACCTCTCTATCTTCTACCAGCCCCTTGATGTGGGTTGTTTAATTGATGCAGGCTTAAGTAGTGGCTCAAGTACTCCCATAAAGGGGAAGACTAAGATCTGAAATAGAGCTCTGAAAAAAAGAGATGCATTAGCTTTGTAGCTAGTGGAGGAAACATCAAAACAGTTATGAAAGGAAATGTAATGACGTTAGAATGTTTTTAGCCTGTAAGAGTGCCTTAATAGTGGTCTTGTGCTTTTAGCTTTCTCCAGATCCAAGAAAACCTAATGCATCTTTTTAGGGCAGCTTCTCAAGTCTGACTTTTTTAATATGTTCACTCTTGATTTCTTATAATGTTTTTAGTTTATGTATAGTTTCGTATGAATTAAAAGATGGCAACAAGCGAAGTTCCACATCTCTGCATCAGTCCTAATTATTCACAAAGTCCTACGGTAGGGTTTCTCAAGCCATGCTAGAACAATGAGCACTGTGCAGTGGTCAGCACAGAGCAGTGCCTTGGGTTTTCTGCACCGCTACCCAGGTCCTAGCATCTCCCTTGGTGCTACAAACGAAAGACAAAACAATGCAAACAAATTCAAGCATGTGAAAAATAAATCATGCTCTTTCCTCAGTTACTGCCTTTGGTCAGAAGTCCAGGATCATCAAGTATGGGGTTCATATATGTGACAAATAGAATATGCCTTATCCAAAAGAAAATATGACAGCCTGGAAGACTTAATTCAAAAAAAGGTTTCGGAGATAGCGCACCTGTGTATAAAGATTAGCTGACAAGAGAGCAGTAACAAACACAACTGACTCCTGACAGCGTGGTAAATGTCTTCACATGGCTAAGCACAAATCCCTAAGGGAGAAAACAACCCTATCCCTGTTCTTAAGACATTTCCCTCTCCGTCTCCTGCTTTCTGCTTATTTTCATTTTTCTTGATGGGTTTTCTCTTCCTTTATTAGAGACTCTTTATTTTCTTTTCCAGAATACAACTTGCAAGTATTTTAAGGCTAAGCACAAGCTGCAAACTGCCAGAAGCTAGAACTACCCCTCCCAGAAAAGAGGATAGTCTATGTGGGGATGAGACTAAAAGAGCCAAAATATTTGGAGGAGGAGGAGGAGACACTTGCAGCCAAGGGAAGGCTGTGCAGCTCCTAGGGAAGAGGACAACGACAGCTGCAAATAAACCACTTACTAGAAGTGTTTTTAAACAATCAGGCTGGGATTTTCAACTGGCAATTCATCAGAGACAGGCTGAACTCCATCCAGAATATCAGGCACTTCTAGAACTAGCCTTTGAACAAATACTTGAATATACAAAACTCTGAATTTTTTTTCCCCATAAAGTGAATGTCTTAGCAAGGATCCTGATCTAAGATGACAAACACACGACTGTGTTACAGTGAATCAATCCCATACAAGGTATTTAAACAGTAATGTGTCACCCTGCTGTCCAAGGACCCACTTTGGAGCACGTCAGACTGGGTGGCAAGGTTTTACTGACTCAGGAAAGTTCTGATTCATACCCCTTTTGATTTAATGCTTCTTTAAAAAGTTGACAGAGGGTTAGCTCAGCCACAAACAGAAAATACAGGGTTGCCTGGTACAGCAGAGTGTTTCAAGTACTTATTTTGTGAGTTACTGCAAGTGGCAACAAGAGTATATTTACCACTGCTTTGGACAGCACAAAATACTCTAGAGCTGGTAACATCATGACAGTGACACATCAATAAAAATTGGGGTTTCAGCCATTGGGACTGTGAAGCTAAATACGTTTTGCTAAATTTTAGGGTGAACCAAGTAAATTCCAGTCTCTCACCAGCGATGTGAAGTTATGGCTCAGTCTTCAAATGTTAGGCTCTTTTAATTTAATTGGATATTTCGGAAGTGTTTCTAATAAGCCTTAATAAGAACAAAAGCACGTACTACAGTTTACCAACTGTATTTACTTAGACAGACCATACCATCAGAAGCCTCACCAGCTCAGGTGGCACCTCTTCATTTATCATTACAAAGAGATTTATCTTTCAACCAAGTGCGAAGGTAAGGAATATAACAAATATTCCTCTTACACCAGTATGTTTATTGAAGTGTCACACAGTATCCTCTACAGATATTTGCTGTAGCAACAGTTATTTCCATCAACTAATCTTAATGTCAGAAACGACAAATTTAATCTAGACACGGTCGCAAGTTGTAAGAGGGCAGAGACAGGAACTAGTTACACTATAATCATGCAGCCCAGAGGCTTCTACACTCTGGGAAAAGCAGGTGAGACAGCTACAATTCCAAATTCATGACTGGGTAGCACTGTGTAAAGTCTATTTGAGTGCCTTCAGGCTTTAGTAGCTGCCAGCTGTGGGGCTTGCTGCTCCTAACAACACATACAGGAATCATACCTGGCAGCTCAGTTACAGAATCACAGAAGGCTGAGACTGGCAGGGACCTCTGAAAGTCACCTTGTCTAGCCCATCTGCTCAAGCAGGACCACATAAAGCCAGTTGCCCAGGACAATGTCCGGATGGCTTTTGAATATCTTCAAGGATGGAGACTACACAACCTTTCTGGGCAACACGTGCCTGTGCTTGGCCACCTTCACAGTGAAAAAAAAAAAGAGGGGAGGAGGATCCCTGATGTTCAGAGCCCCTCGTGTTTCGGGTTTTGCCCGTTGCCCCTAGTTCTGTTCCCTCCTCCATTTGTGGTGACACAGGCTGAAGGTCAGTACTGCCGAAGTACACACAACACTCTCCAGGTTCACAAACACAACATACATTTGCTGCTTGGTCCCCTATTCCCCCTCTGATCTAGTTTGGTGCTCACTGCAAACAGAAGCATGCACTCATACGCTCATCCCACAGGCACCTCGCACCGGTGGTTACCCCCCAGTACCTACACGTAGAATGCAGGGGTAGCTACACCCCCAGTCTGGCTCCAATTGCTGGCACCCAGTCCAGTCCCCAGTATCTGGCCCTCATTCCGTGCAGGACTCACACACATGGGATAGATAGTGTTTAAAGAAAGTTTTAAGAGAGACAAGACAGGTTGTGGTGATGAGGTGCAGGGCTCAGTCAGACAAGCGTACTGCCTGGCCCTGTTTTATACATGACCAGCCCCTTTTATACCCCTTTCTGTCTGCTCTCTCCTCGTTCCTCCCTGACTCCTTTCCCTATACATGTCTTCATCACCTCCCACAGATCCACCAATTCCTGCTCCTCTGCTCCAGCATTCAGGATCTCCATTCACCCCATCCCAACTTCTCGTTATAATCTTATCAGCTGCAAAGTCCGGGTTAGTTCTTCTGGAATAGCTCATCAGCTAGTGGGGCTGGCAAGCTTTCATTCTTCTCACTTTTTGGAATTCAGTTGTCACTATATCAGTCATTCACTAGCATCCTTTTGTCCTCAAGTTAAAGATTCAATTGATTTCAAAGGATGCTTTAACCCAAGTAAAGATTCCCCACACAAACGCTCTTCACATGGATATGCAACTTAGTCAGGTTATTAATATTTTTTTCTTTTTTAATTTTTTTTTTCATAAGTCACCTAGCCTGCTTCTTTCTCACATGCTGGGCTTGTTCAATCTTCCTCTGCAACTATATTTTTAACACAAGTATATCACAATGTAATATTTATATTGCTGACTGAAAAACTTTAAAGATATAGAGATAGAGACAGAGATAGAGACAGAGATAGAGATAGAGATAGAGATAGAGATAGAGATAGAGATAGAGATAGAGATAGAGATAGAGATAGAGATAGAGATAGAGATAGAGATAGAGATAGAGATAGAGATAGAGATAGAGATAGAGACAGAGATAGAGACAGAGATAGAGATAGAGACAGAGACAGAGACAGAGACAGAGACAGAGATAGAGATAGAGATAGAGATAGAGATATATTTTGATTCCTGCTTTACTGATATCTGAATCAAACATTTTTCTCAATATTTTTAATTTTATTCAGAGGAAGTTATGGGTTCCAGCTATGGATAGCTTAAGATGGCAGTACTTTTTTCTCTCCACAGACAGTATAGAACCTGTTTCTTTTATTCTGAATCTCTATCGCAATAAGGCAGCATTAAGTACGGCTCTCAGTTCTACTGTAACATGCCCTAAATAACAGGTAGATTGATTCAGAGAGCTGCAAGACCAAAAAAGGCTTTCTTCCAGCTTAATAGATATCTTGAGGCCCATGTCACATCAGGGCACCACAGAATGCAAAGCTTTGAATGCTCAGGACAGCTGTCCTCCCTCCCTGCCTCGGTGGCCTGTCTGGTTACACTTGTACCCAATGCCATCCACTGGCAGTGTTCCCCAAGTGACACAAATACTACAGCAGTGCAGGAGAGGAAAAAAATGTCTTCAGCTGAGCATAGTCGTCGAGATGTCTGGGAATTTACAACAGGACAACAGCACCATAACATGACAGTAACTACAGGGATTGCTTAGGACACCTCCGGGAATGACAGATAGTTACTCCCTCCCTGACAAAGGGACTGAAATCAGCTGCTCCAAGTTTCCAATGCCTGGGAATCTTTGAATGGAAAGTTTGAGTCCAGAAGATCATCTTATTTATGCCTCAGAGTCTATGATGTTATGTTTTTCACTTCTATTCTGTTACACCATGCGATTGATAAATTGTGTGATTAAAACACCACCTGGCTGAAGTACTTGCTCTATAAAAGGAATCTGTCTTAATTTGAATGTGTCCAGTGTGGAATACTTCCCTAATGCTTGTATTTTTGTCCAACATTTAATCATATTTAGTGTAAAAAAAGTGCCTTTTTTTTCTTGAGTTGAAATCTGCCTAGTACTACCTTCCATCCAGTAGTTCATGCTGGCTTCTCAGATTAAAAAAACAGAAACACAGTATTTTCTGCCTCTGAAGCTGCTCACATACTAACCCTCACACTCACCTCCCCACTGCAACAACTACACAGAATATCTGCTCCTGACCATACGATACTGGTGCAGTCTGCCAGCACAAAGCAGTCAGGACTTCTGTGAGCAACAGGCTAGAAGGGGCCAAAGAATTAGAAGAAACTTGGGTCTGGGATGTTCATAAGTGCCATTTTCCAGTCATGGGAGAAAAGGGGGCGATTGCTTAGGAAATATTGGAAGTAGGCAGTGAAGTAACAAGGAAGGTGGCATGTGTTGACTTTTGGAAAATCAGTCAGGAATCAGGGACAGGCATAGAAGATGATAAAAATTAAGCAATGAAGGAAATAGTTGGCAATCTAGAAAGCGGAAGCCTGTAGAAAGAGAAAATTTGTCTAAAGGACATATGATCTTTTCAGAAGCTATTAACTGAGCTACCTGCATTGCGTTTCTACACTGTAATATAAAAGCTTCAACTTGAACTTCAGCTGTGTGCATGTAGAAGGACACTATCCTGTCAATGTTTTCTTCCTGCTAAATCCTAGGTAGAATTAGCATAAAGATGTAAAGAATGCAATGCTGACTGTGATAGTCACAGTTGAAAGGCCATGTCTTGAACGGAATCATGAAAGGAGCCAGCAGAGAGAGGTATGTGGCAGGGAAAGTAAGAGTCCTCTTCTTGTCTCGGTGAGTTCCAATAGGGAACAAAAATTGGTGGCTGGTTTTCTGTGGATCTTCTATCAATCACCCATTTTAAATTCATTCATGATACATCTGAAACAGAAATATGATCTCCACTTCCAGTTTTTAAAAACATGGCTCTGAAAAGAGAATAGACCAATGTACATGTATCTCCTCACTAGTAGAAAGGACACACACGTGCAGTGTTACTCCTTTTCTGATGCAAGTATGCCAGCAATTTCCTAGTCTGTCTGGGAAAAATTGTGCCTCATGAGAGGAAAAAGTCCATTAAAGTTCCGGTCCCAAATAATATATAGCAGCTGCCTCAATATTTGGACTTCTGGCTTACCATAAGCTTTGCTCATTATTATGTTTTGCTATTCCTCCTCCTCTTTCCACACCCACACCTACCCCCTCACTTCCCCACTTTCCATTAATATTCCTCAAGAAGGAAGAAAAGCGAGATGTCCGTGTACCCCATTACTAATGTCAACCCTGGGGACAGGAGAATGACCAGGAAGACAATGCCACTGTCTCTCACCACTGACAGAAACACAGAACAAGCAGGGTCACATAGAACTCACCAGCATAACTAACCATGCCATCCATCAATCTCTTGATGGAGCTCGCTACAGGTATTTGCACCTCCTGCTGATGGAGCTCACAGGCACTTGGGCATGGTGAACTCACAGCTGCAAAGGTCCTATATTGCTTTCATGGACCCTTTGATCTGAAATAGAATAAGAGAATGGAACCTACTCAGAAGAGCAGCACAAGGCACACACTTGGTTTGTTCTTTAAATCCTTCTTAGGGACCGGTTATTTCATAGAATCATAGAATCACCAGGTTGGAAGAGACCCACTGGATCACCAAGTCCAACCATTCCTATCAAACACTAAACCATGTCCCATAGCACTTCATCCACCCGTGCCTTAAACACCTCCAGGGAAGGGGACTCAACCACCACCCTGGGCAGCCTCTGCCAGTGCCCAATGACCCTTTCTGTGAAAAACTTTTTCCTAATGTCCAGCCTAAATCTCCCCTGGTGGAGCTTGAGGCCATTCCCTCTCGTCCTGTCCCCTGTCACTTGGGAGAAGAGCCCAGCTCCCTCCTCTCCACAACCTCCTCTAGTCCTTGTCTAATAAAGTCACCCTCATGTTAAAACAACACATAAAAAATATGCACCAGAGGTCTTAAAAAGGAAAAGGTCAAATAGTTTGCATTCCAGAAGCTAATGAACATTTGCTCGGTGAATGCAACTTGTTGAAAGAAAAGACTAGGGAACAGCGACCAAGTCAGAAGGAAAGATAAATCAGAGTGAGTATAAAAGAAATCATAATAGAAGCCAAGGACAATGACACCTTTCTAGGTAGATATATTACAGTTAGAGATCAACACCGAAGATCAACAAGTCCCTCCAGGAAATAATTTAAATTGCATCTGTCCAAAGATGGGACTGTATGTACAAGGTGTTTAAAATTAATAATATTCAAAATTACCTCAAATTTCTTTAAACATTCAAAGAAGTTTCATGACTTGATAATTTTGGCCACTGTTTACAAGACTCCCAACTGGCATTTAATTTATCATGATTAATTATTATGTACCATATTAAAAATGACATACATAAGAATTTACACTGAAATGTCATGATGATGACTAAGGGATTAGAGCAACCAACATACCAAGAGATGAGGAGAGAGCTTGACTGTTGAGCCTGGAGAAGAGAAATCCCAGGGGATAATATGAATATGTATAAATACGTGGAGGGAGAATGTAAAGAAAGCAAAGCCAGGCTCTTTCTGTGGTGCCCAGGGCTGTGAGGAGCTGGAGACCAGCACTGCCGCAGCATCACTGGGATAGGGACTGATGGCACAAGAGGAAAGGAATGGAATGGGGTCATGGTCAGAGCAGAGAGAGGCTCTTATTAAGTTCACAATTACATTTGGGGAGAAAAGTTTGCAAAAGCCACCTCCAAGCCTCTGACTTCTCTTCCAGCATGCTGCATAGTATTGGCCATCGGTGAAACTGCATTAATTAGGAAAGATATTTCCTAATAAGATATTGTCTTACTTATAACACAGAATATTGCGCTTTGTGAGTAGGGAATACAAAAAAACTGGGCAGGGTTTCCTTGGCAGTGTATTTGCACTTAGACAATTGGCCCATTAAACTGGTAAACTGGCCTAATTTCACTTCTGCAATATATTAGGACACACAAGCACTAGCTTCAAATAGGTAAGTTTTAGTCAGCTTTTACTTCAGCACTGTCAATTATTTAAACTTCATGCTGCAATATACTAAATACTTCGATAAATATCGAAGTCTGTACAAAATACCATATTGTAGCATATGAAGTATTAACTTGCATTTAGCAGGAAGGGATCTATTATTTTTCCTGTGTAAGAAAAGTAAGCCAATACTAGCAATGATTAATGATTCAGAAAACTCTGGATGGCACTAGTTAAGTCCCTTTAGGACCCAAGCACAGTTTGGCCATATCAAGATGAAGTTAAACTCAAGTTAATGAGCCAGGCAGATATATTAGTTTTCTCATGAATGAGTGCAGAGTAACACAGCCACCTTCCCACAAAGAATGATGCTGCCCCGTGTGGACAGCCCAGCTCAGCTCAGCACCAGTTTATGAGCCTCTGAAGCATGATCAGTGTTCAATGCAAAAATATTTGCATGTAAGTTAATGTTTGGGGGAACGGAATAGATCTCTTTAGGAATCCTCTGGATAAAATTTTATTTCTTGTTGAGAAAAGTCTATACCAAAACAACTTACCTTTACATCCATGTAAGCACATCTGTGGATACGGAATTCACAGGTTCAAGGAAGAGTTTCAGGACACAGAATAGTTTGGTTTGGAAGGGACCTTAAAGATTGTTCAGTTCCAAACCCCTGCCAAGGGCAGGGACATCTCCTGCTGGACAGCCTGGGCCAGTGTCTCACCACTCTCACGATGAAGAAATTCCTCTTTATGTCTAGTATAAATCTGCCCATCTCCAGTTTATACCCATTCCCCCTTGTCCCATCACCACAAGCCTTTGTGAATAGTCCTTCTCCAGTTTTCTTGTAGCCTCTTCAGGTACTGCAAGGTCACTTGGAGCCTCCTCTTCTCCAGGCTGGACAAGCCCAACTCTCTCAGCCTGTCACTGATGATGTATTTGCATTATTTATAGATTCTTAGGCTACACTTCTGCCTTCCCTTTCACACTGGGAAAACACAGGACAGCAGGTTAGCCCTGGATGTAGGGTTCCAACTGCACCATGAAGTTTGAGGAAGAGATGTGAGGTCAGGCACTTACCAGGCTCCCACCAGACTTGTAGCCTGAGCCCAAGGTCAGAAGACGAAAGAAGCATGAGATAGTTCTCTGAAGGTATTTTAAGAGAGAACCTGCCCTCTGAGCAGGAGATAGGCTCAACCTTCAGCCATGCAGCTCAAGGCTTAACACTCTGTCCATCCCCTCTCCTCAGTCTCACTGCTTGGGAACACTTCTGCTCCTCTGCTGCAGCTCCTCGTCTTTGCTATTAACTTCTACATGGATTTAAAAATGGATCAAATCTTCCCACTCCAAAAAATTTGGCTTTTACATTGTGTCCAATGTCTCTAAAATCTGAATAATCAAGCATTAGATTGAAATAGCTTAACTAGGAGAACATACAGGAGCTCAAGCCCAGGACTTGACCCTCAATATTGGCAAGGGAAGGACTTCCATTTATCGTAAGTATCACTGCTTCTTCAATTCAACAACTTTCACTGAAACTCAGAAACCATAGTGAAAATTATAATTTCTGTCTAAACTGGAGTCAAATATAGACACGATGCAAAGGTTGTCTCACAAATATAATCTATTTCCTGAAAACATTACCAGCATTCACCTCTGTCAGTCCTTCATGCCTTTCCTGGGGAGCTGAACTAAGACAATTGTTGGCCAGTGAAATGGGTCTTATGGGACCATTCCAGCTGCTGTAACTCCATCACTGTGCTTCAGGTCATTTGTTCTGAAAGTCATTTTTTCCAGGATCATTTATTTTGGAAACTATTTAGGCCCTACAGACTGAGAAACACAGTGAAAAAAAAATAATAATTTAGAGCTTCTCCATGCCAGGAAAGAATTTAGAGCTGCTCCAGGATTTGCACAGCTAAAGATGTGGCTCACTCTCTACCTGACTCCTGAGACAGTGTGAAACCAACACAGGCTGTCAAAAAAAGACAGCTGCAAGTTGCTGCAAAGGGATGTTGGTTATAGAAGCCAAATAACAGAATAGGAGAGGCTGAAAACTGACAGAAGAAAATATAAATGGATATGGTGACAATAAGAAAACAAAAGGAAAAACGATTTGTCAATCACTCATTCTCACAAAAACACATACATACATTCCTCTTCTAAAACTCTTCCTCTTTTATAAATAGTAAACTGAAGTGCCAGATTTTCATGGCGTGGAAAGCTTTCTAGACACTACATCACTTACAACTTCTCATCTTTTTTTTCTTCCTCTACTAAATTTAAAAGGAAAAAAAAAGAAAAAGACAAAGAGGAGTGCAACATCATGGTTCAACAGTCAAGTTAAAAAAGGCTTCTTTCCCAGCAATGCACTTTTCATTTCAGCCAGATTTTCATTTCCAATATCTTGGGAGTTTTATGCAGTTTAATGAAAATATTCAGCCTATCGTTTATGTAATAACCCTTTTGCAAAACAACCTTGTTGCACAAACTCAGGAGCACTCCACCTCTTACAACCCTTTCCAAAGACACAGAAAGCACAAAAAATCTTCAGAAAGCGCTTCCAACAGGTTTCATTTTAAATTGAAAAACTGTGACCCATGTACCGTCACAGATGTTTTCTTGAAAATAGCTAGCTCTGTAGAACACATTTGCCTGAGAAAGAGTTCTTCTTACCAAATAGTTTAGCTATTTCCTTCTTTCTTTTCACTTTTTTTTTTTTTAAATGAAAGTTTTTAGATAGTTAGGGCCATATGTTCCTTCTAGCTATCAATCTTACTCCCTCACGTTAAGTGCAGTTGAAATCCAGATTTGACTCACTAATTTTATTTGACAGATGAATTAGAAAAACGTCATTTATAAAAATAACTTGAATGTAGCCATAAAGTCTTTTTCCATTTCTCAAGCCACTTCCTCTCCTCTCCCTCCCCTCTCACAATGACATATAAGCAGTTCTGTAAAGACGAAATACGGGTTTTCATAGAATCTTTTGGTAGGAAAAGACCTTCGAGATCATCAGTTCCAACCGTACCTGTCCACTACTAAACCACATCACTAAGCACTTCATCTATTCGCCTTTTAAACACCTCCAGGGATGGAGACTCAACCACCTCCCTGGGCAGCCTCTGCCAGTGCCCAACAACCTTTTCGGTGAGGAAATGTTTCCTCATGTCCAATCTGAACCTGCCCTGTGCTGCTTGAGGCCTTTCCTTTTCATCTTGTCACCTGTTCTTTGGAGAAGAGACCAACACCCACCTCGCTACAACCTCCTTTCAGGAAGGAACATTTGGCTCTGATAGACCTTTTAGTGCTGCTGGAATGCTTCCTATTTTCAAAATTTCCTAACAAGCCTCATAACTTGTCGATAACTTCACTGAGTAATATTGATATCCTTGAACCATTTACCAGTGGCTGCGGTGTATTCACTGAAAATATACAGCCACCACTTTATAACAATACAAAAAGTGCAGGAGTACAGAAGGAATGGATTGTTCTTCTCCTTCTCCTTCTCCTTCTCCTTCTCCTTCTCCTTCTCCTTCTCCTTCTCCTTCTCCTTCTCCTTCTCCTTCTCCTTCTCCTTCTCCTTCTCCTTCTCCTTCTCCTTCTCCTTCTCCTTCTCCTTCTCCTTCTCCTTCTCCTTCTCCTTCTCCTTCTCCTTCTCCTTCTCCTCTCCTCTCCTTCTCCTCTCCTCTCCTCTCCTCTCCTCTCCTCTCCTCTCCTCTCCTCTCCTCTCCTCTCCTCTCCTCTCCTCTCCTCTCCTCTCCTCTCCTCTCCTCTCCTCTCCTCTCCTCTCCTCTCCTCTCCTCTCCTCTCCTCTCCTCTCCTCTCCTCTCCTCTCCTCTCCTCTCCTCTCCTCTCCTCTCCTCTCCTCTCCTCTCCTCTCCTCTCCTCTCCTCTCCTCTCCTCTCCTCTCCTCTCCTCTCCTCTCCTCTCCTCTCCTCTCCTCTCCTCTCCTCTCCTCTCCTCTCCTCTCCTCTCCTCTCCTCTCCTCTCCTCTCCTCTCCTCTCCTCTCCTCTCCTCTCCTCTCCTCTCCTCTCCTCTCCTCTCCTCTCCTCTCCTCTCCTCTCCTCTCCTCTCCTCTCCTCTCCTCTCCTCTCCTCTCCTCTCCTCTCCTCTCCTCTCCTCTCCTCTCCTCTCCTCTCCTCTCCTCTCCTCTCCTCTCCTCTCCTCTCCTCTCCTCTCCTCTCCTCTCCTCTCCTCTCCTCTCCTCTCCTCTCCTCTCCTCTCCTCTCCTCTCCTCTCCTCTCCTCTCCTCTCCTCTCCTCTCCTCTCCTCACCGAAATTTCATTTGTGATCATTAAACTCTGTAGGGAACCTTCCTATCAGCTCCTTTTACTGCTTTTCCATTTCTCAAAGCAGCAACAGTTGCTCTTAGTGCTGCTCAGTGCAAGCTTCTACCCACTAGATGGAGCCCCAAGGCAAGAAGTGCTCACAACGCAGGGTTCACAGAAAACTTGCTTTTCCAGAGGAGAAATACAAGGGCAAAAAAAAAAAAAAAAAGCGCTGAGGTATCAGCACCTCAAGCGAGTTTGAGAGTTTGAGCTGGATTTGGAACTTACATCATACGGGGACTTAAACTCTGCTAGCACCTACATCAGAAGGAAAGTGTAGACCCTATACCCCCAAAATTCTTGGCTAGTAATCCTTAAAATCCAACATCTTTTAAAAAAAAAAAAAGAAAAAAAAAAAAGGTCTTCCTATTGTAACAATAAAATTCAATTTTTCATATATCTATTTCTGACCGCCTGGAACCAAGGTTTATAGGTTTATCCTACATACAGGGGAGGACATAGACAAAATGATGTGATAACCAGCAGTACATTTGCTTTGTCCCTGCTGGTCCAGCCAAAAGCAGTGCCAGAACCCCACAGGAAAATGTATTTCTACAAGCAATAGTCCTTGGAGTCCGTTCAGCTACAGCTCGGTCTGCTGGGCACTCAGCCTCTCACAGAAATGTCTCAGCTTCCCTGTCCAGTTTCTGCTACGTCAATCCACACCTGCAGAACACTCTGATCTTCACATAAAATATGAGAGAAGTGGTCAAGAAACAAAAAACTCTGTATTTCACAGCCAGAGCCATAAGCACTGATCCAAAATGTCATTCTGATTTGTATTCACTTTGGCGCACAACCGTGTTTCATTTAATCCATTCAAAATTGATGCTCAGCTGGTGATTTACCATCTTGTAAGCAATTATCCCACAATGTGAATGAAGACTGCTCCTAGTACACATCCCTACATTTGTACGTGAGCTGATTGCCGTGGATTACCTTCACTGCCAGTGGAGAAAGTCACTTCACAATTGCACTTCATCCCATTCTGAAGTAAATACCTAAAACTGGTGTCCCGAGGGCAAGTACTTTGGATACAGATGTCAAAGCTGCAGATGTCTTAAAGATGGGCAGAGTGGCCCCTGCATCTACTTCTATGAAAAGAAACATCTTAGCAGCATTATGTTTAACAACCTATGCAATAGCCTTTTGAGTAAAACATGAGCTTTTTTCATCAGATTCATCAGATTTGTAAGGCAACTTTACAACCGTCCACCTGAAACCACCTGATTCTTTTCTTGGAGATTCCCACTGCTGAAGTGACAAGATCCTAGCTTTTAACTTAAATTTATAAGCCTAGAGTCACAAAGATAAGCCAGGAAGTGTTAATTGCAAAAGCTGGAAAGAAAATTGTTTAAAAGATTGCAAAATGCAAGGTGGGATGTTATTAAAATGGTAAATCTCAGGGAGGGTCAACAGACATAAACCTTGAGCTTTGAGGTTAATTATTCCAGGAGAGGTTAGTCACATTATGGTTAGACAATGCCATAATCCTCACAAACATTTGCCAAGTCCGTGGCCCGTTTCTGTTTTTGTTCTTGTGAAAAATCAGGCTTCTGTTGTTTACTAGCTTGCAGGAAAATTAGTTTTCCATGTCAGGTCTGCAACAACAGCAAGTATGTTAAGAGGCACCAGACGTGCTGGGTGAAGACAAGCTGAACAGGCTAGACATCTTAGACTGAGGCTTTTTTCATATCTGCCTGGATCAGACTGTGGAGCTCCAGCCTTCTCCAAGAGCAGCTTCTGAAGGCAGGACTCGTTGGCTAATCATGAACACAACAGGAGATTTCCCAAGCACGGTAACTCCATCCTCCTTGGCACTGCTTTGGGCTAGGATGCACGGTACTTTCCAAAGCAATTTCTGAGTACAGGCAGGACTCAGCCCCAGCGAAGCATCGTTGTCTGTGGAGGTTTGGATGTGCTCCTCCTGTTCCACTAGCTGAGAATTTTATCATGCAGACACGGCCCTGCCAGCAGTTCTAGGGCACAGCCCTACAAGCCTATTCATTTTATTAGGACGTATATTTAGCTGATAAGCCCAGAACCTGGTAGATTTACAAAGGGAGCGCTTGCTGAGAGTGAAACGCTGCTAAGCAGTATTGGCACCTGGAGTGAGGCCAAGGTAAGAGATACACACCACAGGAGGAGAGCGGAGGTAAAGCAGCTCGTGCATACTAAGGCAAGGTCACCAGCAATCCTGGAAGCCTGGAACTGCTGCAGGAGAAAACAACATGCCAGAAGATAATTTACAAGATTAAAATGAAGAAATGGAATCATTAACGTGTAAATCCAGGATTCAGCTAGAGCAAAGAAACCAAAATAGATGAGACTTTCCTCTTTTCTGTGTCCATAGAGGCTGGCACAGGAGAAGGAATATGAGCTCCAGATACCCCTGAGTATTTGCGGTGTCTGAAATAGGAAAGTGCTTCTGAACAGGCAGGCGTGAGAAGAGCCAGTACTGTCTGATGACACTAGATCTTCCTCAGGAGCTGTGCAATGCTGCTTTCTCTCCTTTACAGATCCATCAAAGCAGGGTCCTGCACTTGGGGCACAACAACCCTAAGCAGCTACAGACTAGGAGAAGCCTGGCTGGAAAGCTGCCAGGAGGAGAAGGACCTGGAGGTGCTGGTTGACGACTGAACATGAGCCAGCAGTGGCCCAGGTGGCCAAGAAGGCCAAGGGCATCTTGGCTTGGATCAGAAACGGCGTGACCAGCAGGTCCAGGGAGGTTATTCTCCCTCTGTACTCGGCACTGGTGAGACCGCACCTCGAGTGCTGTGTTCAGTTCTGGGCCCCTCACCACAAGAAGGATGTTGAGGCTCTGGAGCGAGTCCAGAGAAGAGCAACGAAGCTGGTGAAGGGGCTGGAGAACAGGCCTGATGAGGAGCGGCTGAGAGAGCTGGGGGTGTTTAGCCTGGAGAAGAGGAGGCTGAGAGGAGACCTCATTGCTCTCTACAACTACCTGAAAGGAGGTTGTGGAGAGGAGGGAGCTGGGCTCTTCTCCCAAGTGACAGGGGACAGGATGAGAGGGAATGGCCTCAAGCTCCACCAGGGGAGATTTAGGCTGGACATTAGGAAAAGATTCTTCATGGAAAGGGTGGTTAGGCATTGGAACAGTCTGCCCAGGGAGGTGGTTGAGTCACCATCCCTGGAGGTGTTTAAGGTGAGGGTGGATGAGGTGCTTAGGAGCATGATTTAGGGATTGGTGGGAATGGTTGGACTCGATGATCCGGTGGGTCTCTTCCAACCTGTTTATTCTGTTATTCTGTGATTCTGTGACTCGCATCCCATCCAGTAATGCATGGGAGGGGGAAGGAGATCTATTTCTTCATCCTCTTGTATGTTGCAGCTTTTCTTTGCTGCCTCCTACACTTCATCTGCCATTGCTTTCATCTGCCCACTGTCCCATTTTCACACGGCTCTGTGTCAGGAAGATATTCCACCATCACCTGCATGCCTCTCTTTTCCAGAGTCACTTTCTCACATACCTGCAACCGTTTCCTCTCCCCACAGCATCTTCAGACATTCTTTTCATTATTTTTAATTCTATTTGAGGGGGTTTGGTTTTTCCACATTACATTTCTCCTGTGTTTTATTAGACTACAGTATGCTTAGCTCTCTGCAAAGGTCAGCATGAGAATTGAATAGGAATACATGAGCCCATAAGCTCTCAGACAGTGCTTTCAAGATAATTAGAATCCCTTATTGTTGGAAACACAATGTGGTATCTTTGTTTGATGTATCCAGAAATTACTCAGTAGTTTTGTGTGGCCTGAAGACATATCAAGAAGTTACCAAATGGAGAGTAAACATATTTAAAGCACATAGAATCATAGAATCACCAGGTTGGAAGAGACCCACTGGATCATTGAGTCCAACCATTCCTATCAAACACTAAGCCATGTCCCTCAGCACCTCGTCCACCCGTGCCTTAAACACCTCCAGGGAAGGTGAATCAACCACCTCCCTGGGCAGCCTCTGCCAGTGCCCAATGACCCTTTCCGTGAAAAATTTTTTCCTAATGTCCAGCCTGAACCTCCCCTGGCAGAGCTTGAGGCCATTCCCTCTCGTCCTGTCCCCTGTCACTTGGGAGAAGAGCCCAGCTCCCTCCTCTCCACAACCTCCCTTCAGGTAGTTGTAGAGAGCAATGAGGTCTCCCCTCAGTCTCCTCTTCTCCAGGCTAAACACCCCCAGCTCTCTCAGCTGTTCCTCATAAGGCCTGAGATTTTTGGTAATAAACCAATAAATAAGTAATGATGTTGTGCATCCTTTGGTAAGCTAATAGGAATCTTACTACCTTAACAAACTTTTCATAGTATCCAGTCTGAGTCTTTTCAACTGCAAAGAAAGCAAAAATTAATCTGGTTTCTTTTCAGACTTCCTAAAGGAATAAAGAGAACAATCGATCGTTATCTTCTTTAATAGCATTCTCTTACATGATGAAAGACCTCTCATGTTCCCCACTCCGAGTTTCATTTTCTAGATTAAGCATAGCCAGTGCTCTGAAACTTTCTTCATTTCCTAAACCTCATGTTCCCTTTGCTACCCTCTGAATTCCCTCCAACGAGTCCACATTTCCAGTCAAGGACAATGCCTGAAAGCGGGTGCAGTATTTCAGCCAGTCTCACCCCTGCCAAGAAGGGAAGTGTAATTAATCCCATTTTACAAATAACGCTGCTGTTCAGACTTTTTTTCATGCCTTACTCTGGCCCCTTGCTTTTCACAGTAACTATTTACTGCATGGCTCCATCCCCAGAAGAAGATGCATGCTGTTACACTTTCTGTGATAAAATAGGTCTGAAGAACAAACTCCTCCTTGCTGTCACGAAGTTCATTTTTATTGCCAGCCACGGCGTATGGGGAAAAAAAGACACACTCAGCCTCCATGCGTGTGATGCAGAAGGTAAAATATGAAAAGGAAACTGGAGGAAACCAGAATGCTTGTTACTACAAGACAGAGGTAAACACAAGACAGACCAAATGGTTAAAGCAGGCATGTATAAGGTGTCCAGGATCTTTTCCAGGAAGCTGACATGAAATAGGTAATACGACATGATTTTTTTTTAAATAACATAAGCTTAATTCAAGTATTACATTGCCTAAACCGTCTGGGAATGAGAGGGAAGAAAACCAGCCTTTCATTACATCCAGGATATTTCAGGCTTGAGATAAGGAAAAAATTCTTCATGAAGAGGGTGGTTAGGCATTGGAACAGTCTGCCAAGGGAGGTGGTTGACTCGCCTTCCCTGGAGGTGTTTAAGGTGAGGGTGGATGAGCTGCTTAGGGGCATGATTTAGGGATTGGTGGGAATGGTTGGACTCGACGATCCCGTGGGTCTCTTCCAACCTGGTTATTCTGTGATTCTGTGTGAACAAACTTTGCTCTGGTGAACTCCATGAAGAGACTTCAAAATTTAAAGGCTTCCAGAGGAACAGATTCTTCAGGACAACAGCTTGAGCTCACTTCAGGCACCTGCAGAACCAAAGAAGTTGGTTGGGGCCTTGGGCAGCCTGACCTAGCAGAACGTGTCCCTGCCCATGGCAGGGAGGTTGGAACTGGATAATCTGTAAGGGCCCTTCCAACCAAAATATTCTATGATTCTATGAATATCAGTCATGGAACATACGACTTAACATGCTGCTCATCTGGAATATCACATACAAGGCAAGAAAATCTCAGTCTCCCTGAAAACTGCATGACTGTCATGACCTGAAGCAGCAGAAGCAAGACTTTCATTGATCAAAAAAATTACATCATTAGGTGCAGTTTTTAATATAGTAAGCTCTCTGGTTAAGAGAATTTATGTTCTCTACCTGAGGCACCTTGTAGTTATTCAACATTTACTATTTACTGTCCTTGTGCTACCTCCTCTTAACAGCATTGCAGTCAGCTTGTCCAAATCTGTCCTGAAATTTCCTACACATTTTCGAAGTTTTGAAATAACAAAAAAGGTAACGCCAAAGCATTTCATTCAGTCTTAACCTGTTACAGCAAAATCCTCCAGAAAAGACGCATTTTTAACATCTCTACCAGTCATTAAATTAGATTTTCTTCCTGAATTATATCTTCCTGTGCTTGTTTGCAAATTATGGCGTCAATGTGACACCAACACGTGCTTAGTTTCGACACAAAATAATCCCACTGAATACCAGGGGTGAAATTCAATCCCATTACAGTAAAAGAAAAAAGACATGTTCTCACGGACTCACCCGCATTCAGCATTTCACCAACACTATATTAGCATGAACAGTTAAGCTAAGTGTGTTACTTTGCAAATACAGAGGTTATTCTAGTTAAAGTCTGAGGATATTTTATACGTATTTAGGAAGAAAAATAATGCATGCGTATGGTCCTATACAATACTATCTTAATTATTGTTAAAACTAATTAAAGACAGAAAAAAAATAGCGATGCGACTGAGAAAAATTATCTCTTCACTGGTTACGGTTTTAAAGTCAGACTTACACGTAAGCTGCAATGACCCCTTTGAACAGCGGAGGACACAGCTCCCCCAGTTTGTCCTTTGAATGGTGTCCAGAGGGAAGAACAGTGGGAACAGTGAGGAAACTCAGCCTGGGGAAGAGAGAAAGGCCCTTTTGTGCGGCAGCAGAGACAGAATCCCACATGCTCATTTTCACACATGAACAAAGAAGGATGGGGAACACTTATCTATTATGGTTTTTCTATTTTTTTTTTCCAAGGTCTGCAGCACAAACCCCCCTCCAAGGAACTTGTCAGCAAGGAGGAAGCATCCTGCATGCAGAGGTCCAGCCTGGGAGATTAGCAGCATCGCTTACTGCAAACCCCACACAGTAAGAGAAGCTGCTGTGGAAGGATGTGGCGGGGGAGAGGTCTGAAAACTTACTGCATGAGCAAATAATAAATACAGCTGCTGCTTTCATTATTGCACCGAGTTTCCAGTGATGAGGTCGATTTGCTACGCTGCTGAACCAACATGGGATGCCAGAGGAACCCCTCAGCAGTCAATGGAGAAGGTGGGGTGAATTAAATCTAAGTAAAACTAGCATGGAAAAGTTAAATGTAAGTCTAATCTTGCACACCACAGTGCGCTGCTGCCAGCCAACTTCATTTCTTAAGCAAGACAGATGCTCAGCAGCAACTGGGCTCTTCTGCTGAGAGGAAGACAAGCTCCAGGAGATTGTAGAGATGGCAAGAGACATCAGCATCCACAGTGATGGTGGCCTACAGCTAAGCAAGGGCTATCCAGGCTGATTTTTATTCCTGACTCTAGAGCCCTCAAGGCTTTTGCATTAAAACTCTTCTGTATGAACAACCGAACAACACTGAGAACAGGGACCAGAGTCCGAGCCTGTTTGCAGAAAAGTGCAGTGCCCAGCGCCTTCTTGTGTCCCATCTCTCCTGACCTGTATATCCCAGTATCATTGTATTATCGTGACAAGATGGGATGAGAGTGCCTGGAGGGTCTAAGACAATGTGGTTTTAAACTTCTTAAAGTACAAAAGGCACTAGAAGAGGTCTTAATGACAACACTGTAAGAAAGGCTATGGCAGCACGCCTGCCACAGATTTTAAAGGGACAGAGAGAGTCGCACATTGAATATAGTAATTTTAGGCAACTAATACAAGGGATAAATGTGCACTGTTCATTCCAGTGTGTTGGAGGACTTCTTTTCCAGAGAGAGATGTTTTGGGACAAACATCAGTTTTGCATTCACTGCTACCCCCATAAGCCCACCAATCATTCTGAAACAAATTCACCAGCTTCAGCTTTTTCCTGGCGCATTCACACCACTTACCTCCACCACATTGCAAATTGTTTCTGAGTGCCCTGAAAAACCAAATACCCACCTTGGGCACAACTGAAAATGTACAACACTATCACCTAGTTCTGCATTTACATTATCTCCGCCTGCCATCCGCGTCCATCAACTAGACTTTTCATTACAAGCTCCCATTCAACCAGACCTCTCAGAACCTCCTTTTTGGGTCAGGATCTGCACTAAATGCAAGAGAGAGATGAGTCCTAATCATCAGAAGCAATTTATTAGAGCTTTACAGTAGGTGAGGGAAAAAGTTTCATCCTTTTACTCTATGAACTGTTATCACCACAACTCCTTGATACAACCAGCAGTCTAGAAGGTTTTCTAGATGCCTTTCTCAGTCTTTTCTCTGCAAGCTGCTATGTGTGGCACTGGATAATGAAATACCTGGTGGACTGTAACAGGAAAGCAACACCATAACCTAGTTTGGAGGGTGGTGATTGGGAGAGAAGGGGCATGCAGTCCTATCAGCTGTTCAGTTACCCTTTTAAGGTCTTTTAAAAATAATCTGGAGCATTTATGTTCCCATTTTGATGACTTAAGCTGTAAGGCTTTGCCCATACCTAGTTTTGCTTTCCTAGCTAGCTCTACCATGATGCCTCCTAAGTGCTCCTTGCAGAAAACACTGCTTTCTTATTTCTAATGTGCACTTTTTCCCCGACCAGAGTCAATCATACAAGCAGAGCAATCTTCTGCCTGTTTATCTCACTCCACCTGCAGCAGGCTGTTCCCACAATCAGCTGCCTTGCAAACGAAGACCACCGGCGCTTCAGAGACCCACGACACCACATCCACGCTGCCTTTATAAGAAGCATGATTGGTTGGACTCGATGATCCAGTGGTACCTTTCCAACCTGGTGATTCTATGAGTCCAGCCAAGTTAAAACCCAACCCTGAGCTGTGCCAATAGTTCCATCAAAGTTCTCCTAGGAAGGACACCGCCATATAGTACGTGCTTAGTAAGGGGCGCTGACTTTACCGTGAAGATGGGAGATATGAAAGTGGTTGGGAGAGGTTCAGGATGTCAAAGGCTGCCCACAGGGCAGAGAATCACAGTCTTCTACAGAATTGAGTACTCTTGGCATCACTACAAAGGCTGATACGCTTCAGATACGGCCAGTAGAAACAGTGTCACCAGGGGTTTCCTCCATCCAGTAAATAAGATATCAAATTGTAATCAGGGCCACAAGTCCCTCTTTCATCATCCAATAGAAGAGGCCCCCACAACTTATCTTTCCCACTACTAGAAGCTATTCTCTCTCCCTGCCTGTTCCCCTCAGTCTTCCCTGCTTCAGCGGGACCTGGTGGAAGCAGCACTCCAGGCAGTAAAATGAAGCCACGAGGAACCCGATGGTGGCAAAAGCAAACTGCAGCTCCCAGTTCTCCCAGCTCATCATAAGCTGCTGGAGAGATAGAGCCTTGGTGGCAGCAGGGGTATCTGGTAACTCACATCCACTCTGTATTTAAGAGCTTTGAATAGACTGGAGATAGAGACAGGACAGGTTTGACACCCTCCACCCACAAAACTTCTAACTAACTGCATGCTATGCCATTAGTGTTTTTAAATTTAGATTAAGCCTGTAAAAGACAACACTCAATGCTGTTTTGCCTGGGCATCCCAAATGACAAAATCTTTTAGATCTTTCAAACGGTGAAAAACAAGCCATTTACATTTTTTGTCAACATTTCAGTCTTTCCTCCATGCCCTGAACTGAAACCACAAAATACCACTAGCATGTCTTCTTTTGATGCAGCTACTGGTTTCACAGATGTGCAATAGGTAAGAGCAGACAAAGTATGTGAGCAGGCATTTGAGCAGGAGTCGAGCACGGCTCTCAAACACTCAGGCTGTAAACTTTTCCTCCATCACTCTCAAACCTCTGCTTTATTTACACTAGGAATTAGTAACGTAACAGTTAGCAATGCTGGAGAAGGAAACTGAAGGTTGGGTGTGGGAACAAGCCTTCTGTCTGAACATATTTCTTATCTTCCCTTGTCTCTTATGCTTCAGTCGTATCTCATCTACTGTGAGAGATCATTATCCCTCCCTGCCTGTCCCAGCACTTCTGCACTGGCAGTATCACTTCATTACTTGTCATCCAGCCGACGGGTTCACATCTTTATGCACATCTCAGCTCTCTTTTTTGTTTACTCTTGCTTGCTTCACTTAGATTCATGTGCCACCCACTAGCAGTCAGGCAGTAGTTTTCTTTCCTTCCATAATAACTTCTGGGAGAACTTGATTTTTTAACAGTTGGAGGAACATTCATCAAATGACCCGAAATACCATTTCTTTATCCTAAGATATTTTTAACCGATGCTTCCCCTCTTTTTTTCCTATCTCCAGTCCAGTTTCTCTGATGTCTGAAATGGTCAGATAGACAACATAACTTAAAATACTGCCACCAGTACTTTAAATTCTGTCTCACGCAGATGTCTTCTAGCTGGGCTAGCAAGCATAGGATGTACAATCCCAGCAGTCCCTTTGAGTTCTCTGAGCTAGAAACCAAACACTGCTATCATCCTCATAGTTCAACCAGTGATTGTAACCATGGGATTTTTTATTTTAAAATATCTTGGTGTGTGTAATCCCTGTCACCTAGGAGATGCAGAGTGAGTAGGAGTTGAGCCACAGATAATTTTGAAAAGTCATGTTTTGCAGAGTGAATCAACTGATCCTTGTGACTATTGTAAAAAAAAAAAATATTAGAAGTAATTTATCCTGAAAACGCAGCTGCTTACAACTGTGCTCACTCCTGGCACTTTAAATCCAGCAAAAGGAGTTGGGTAGAAGCAGAAAAGAGAAGATCAGTATAAGAGAGAAAAGCAACACAGAGGCTAAGGATATTACTGAAACTGCAGTTACTTAACAACAGACACAGAAGTGCAATCTATGGTGCTTGTATATAATTCTGTAAGTTATTACCATCGGTGCTGTGCCTGTAAAAACACCAAAAAATAACAGAAATAGAAGTGTCTCATGTGTGTAGTCTGCCTAGACACAAACTCGGTGGGGGGAAGGTTTCTTTTACAACAAGGGATATTATAACCTTTAAACAAAGGATCATATGAAGAGTGTCTTGCTTTTCCAAATAGAATAAAAAGCCAGAGAAAAACAGAGCCTGTAGGCTTAGCTTTGTGTGTCAACACAAACACTGCCCTGCAGATAAATCTTTGTCTAATGTCCCCTAATTAAAGGAGCTGTCTTGGAGTTTTCTTTGACCAAAGAGAAACAAAGGAAAAGAAAACTATAGGAGGAGAGAGAAAACAATAAGGTCTCTGTTTCTTTCCTTCATGAAATTTACTGGGGGAACCTCCATTTTACTGCAAAGCCACAGACCTTTTCTATTTACAAATTCAAAGCCCAGTGCTAAACTGTCAAAGATGCTTGTGCCAGGTTCTGTTTCCAATTACCTGCACACTGTGTGGTTTCCTAAGTGGGGTTTCTGCTGAAGCTGTAATCAGTCTGAAGTAAGGAACAGCCACAAATGCAGGCTTGGAGCAACAGGCTGTGCTCTGTGTCTCGGGCAGCCCTGTCCCGAGTGCAGGAAAAGGTTTTCTTTAACTATCAAAAAAATAACCACCAACCCAGCTAAGCTCAGCTATATTTGGCTCTAATTTAGATGTAGGCGAGCAGCCCAGGAGAAAACCGGCAAGTGGACACAAGGGTGAACTGACAATGATTATTCTTCCAGTAACAGCTCTTGGTTGCAGTGGTGCCTGTGAAAGGCTTGAATGAGTTGCTTAAGAACCCAAAAGTTACAAGTGGCCCTGTTTGCTAAAAATCAGTATCTGTAGAGGATTTCCAGCTTAGACACCTCCTAGTTTCCAGTTTTGAAAAGAAGGTGAAGCTGATGAAGGGGCTGGAGAACAAATCTTACGAGGAGCGGCTGAGAGAGCTGGGGGTGTTCAGCCTGGAGAAGAGGAGGCTGAGGGGAGACCTCATTGCTCTCTACAACTACCTGAAGGGAGGTTGTGGAGAGGAGGGTGCTGGGCTCTTCTCCCAAGTGACAGGGGACAGGATGAGAAGGAATGGCCTCAAGCTCCACCAGGGGAGATTTAGGCTTGAGATAAGGAAAAAATTCTTCACGGAGAGGGTGGTTAGGCATTGGAACGGTGTGCCCAGGGAGGTGGTTGATTCTCTGTCCCTGGAGGCGTTTAAGGTGAGGGTGGATGAGGTGCTTAGGAGCATGATTTAGGGATTGGTGCGAATGGTTGGACTCGATGATCCGGTGGGTCTCTTCCAACCTGGTTATTCTGTGATTCTGTGATATGCAGAAGGACTGCAGGAAACAGCTTCAAATGGAGCAAAGCACTCTCGTTAGCTAGTTCGGATGAAGACGGAGTTGCTGCATTGGGAAGGGGAACTGGCAAGGGTTGCCTCATACTTTGTTTTGAAGTTTTAAAGCAGAGGTGCTGTAGCAATCACCATCTGGCTGGCAGAAGCAAGAACTGACTGTTCAGTGAACTACGGCGCTGAAAACTTTTAAGAGGTCTTGAAACATAGATGGCTAGTGCGATTTAAATATCCTTAAAACCTCAGATCCTCACAGATGCACACAGAAAGATAATGGGAAAAGTAACCCAGCAAGCAGATCTCTGGGTTGTACAAGTCATCTTTGTTCTGTGGACATCATGAATCCAGATTTGCAGCCTTTGACAAGACCTATGGAATCTAATAAATCTGCAACTCTTTGCAGAGAATACATATGGTTGTCTCTTTCCAGTAAATATTAAGGTATTTAACTTTATTGCACTTCATTTTCATTATTATTTTCTTACTGGTAGAATTCTAAATTCTCTGAAGTCTACAAAAAGAAACACTTCAATGCTTTAAGAGGATCTTCACCCTTATAGAAGTTCATCAGGAACAGAAAAAAGGGGAGGTCCCACCTGTTTGAATTTACACAAAGGACTGTAATAACCTGTTCAGTGCTTTTGACTGTTACAGTTAAGCCAAAGATACAATCAGCCTGAAAATCTTAAAAAGCTGAACAAGTTAAAATTTGGATATTTGTAATCTTATTTATTTTCACAGTATCGTCGAACAGTTTGGGTTGGAAGGGACCTTAGAGGTTGCCTAGTTCCAACCCCGCTGCCATGGGCAGGAGCACCTCCTACTGATTCAGACTGTGGATAAAGTCTTTCGGATAAAGGAAGCAGAGGAGAGACTGAGAGGAATATCTCCAGTTTTTCATCCCACTTACCTCCAGACTTCATGTCCTTCTACGAGTATGAATGACACAGGTTACAGGTGAAGGAGAAGGAATAGCCACAGCAGCAGCAGCACCGTCCCAGAGGTGAGTGTGTCTCTGGATGAACCGACCTGGATCCCCCACCACAGGCATCTGTGCATCAACAAACACGCAAATGTCCTACTGCATTTTCAGAGCCCAGGAGTGTCCTGGCTTCGAGGGCAAAGGATGCTACAGAAGGTCACAAATAGGGACTGAAGTAGAAACAGTTTCTACTTTTTATTCTATTCAGTCCCACAGGAAAAAAAAAATATTCTGAAGCAAATGGAGTGAAAAAGTGAAACAGTAAAATAACAGACTGTGCAATGTAAGTCAATATTCCTAGACTGCTTTACTGATGAAAAAAATTTATTTATTTCCATACCTGATGGGATGAATCATCTTTCTCTCCCTCCCCATCCTGACTTTTCAGAGAAAACTGAAACTTAAACAGTTTTTCCCCAGTAATAAATGGAATTTCATGGCAGAACTTGAACTAAAACTAGATCTTCCCAAGGCCTGTACTTCCTACTGCGAGAGCAGCAGAATTCCTTTGCTCAGACAATTTTGTGGCTTTTTCTTTGTTAGAATGAGCGTTTGCGAGCATATGTAGGAGTCAGAAAAACTTTAGCTGGGAACTGTTTCCCGGGTAATCTAAGCCCACAATTTCTTCTTGCTGAGAACGCTTTGCACAAGCTTCTTTTCTCTCCCCAGACTCTCTTCCCAGCCACGGCACAGCAACACAGGCAGTCGCTGAGTAGCTCTGTGGAAGATGAACTGCTGTAGTCACTCAATGGGCTGGGCTCGTTTGCCTTTTTTTAGTGCCCTCAGAGAGCAAGCAAGTTGAAAAACAAAAAAAAGGAAGAAAAGAGAACCTATTTCTTGGATCTCTTCACATTTAAACTGTGTATGAGGAAGCCTTGGGATGGATAAGGAATCCTACAGTACATTTCAGCTGCTTCAAATACAGTAGCAACATCAAGAGTAGCCAATGCAAATACTAGTGTTTTTTTTTTTTCACTGCCCCTTCAAAAATAACTTCTTTTACAAGTTCTTTTTTACCACATATAAGCTGAGCTATTTTCTCTGCCGTTAGGAAGAAGGGCAACCTTGTAATCTGAGCAAGAGGAAGGCTGGAACTGTGTCTTCCCCAGAGACCTACAAAGGAGTAACAACCGAGCCACTGCTCCTTTCTTGCTCTTGGGAGAGGGAATATAGAGCTTTGCTCTTTTCTGCAGGCACTGAGCCAGGCAGTCTGGTCAGGAAAGCAGCGGGAGCCAGAATGACTTCTGTTCCCCCTGTTCCTTCAGTGGTTGCTTATAATGAGGAGCATCAGGTACGCAGCCTCTGCTTCTTCACCTTCCTGGCTGGAGCTGAACAAGAAACAGCATATGCTTGCATGGACCAGGCTTTCCAAACAAATTTTCCACACTCTAATATGCACTATCATCATACCTTTATACTCCATCCCTGTCAAAGGCAAAACAGAGTTGGAATTAGCCAGAATCTGCATTTAAATAACATTTGATTAATTAGTGCTTAACAAAGAGATGTGAGGGAATTTTCTGATGAATTAAGGAGTCTCTCAATTATTTTTCCTTTACTATTTTGACACTTCATTTGGTTATAGGACAGGGGGATAGAGTACTGCACCTCCAAGGTACATTATGAAATCGCACAATCAGAATCCATAATTACTTTCAAAATACATGAACAAACACAGAACTAGAGTAAGAGTGAAAGGGAAAGAGGTTCAGCTTCTCTTAATGAGCCCATGGAAGTGGCCACTGCGTGAATTTGAGTTTTCCTAATGGTTTAAATCATGTATTTGACAGGACTTTCTGCCTGCTTAGAATTTCATTATGCTCTAAAAAGAAGAGACTGGCAATGGTGACAAAATTTGATTGTTTTATTTGCATGTGCTAAAGTTATTATTAATCCTAACTTTTATTTCCCTGTTTCTAATCAAGATCACAGAATCACAGAATAACCAGGTTGGAAGAGACCCACTGGATTGTGGAGTGCAACCATTCCCACCAATCCCTAAATCATGCTCTTAAGCACCTCATCTACCCTCACCTTAAACACCTCCAGGGAAGGTGACTCAACCACCTCCCTGGGCAGACTGTTCCAATGCCTAACCACCCTCTCTGTGAAGAACTTTTTCCTAATCTCAAGCCTAAATCTCCCCTGGTGGAGCTTGAGGCCATTCCCTCTCGTCCTGTCCCCTGTCACTTGGGAGAAGAGCCCAGCTCCCTCCTCTCCACAACCTCCTTTCAGGTAGTTGTAGAGAGCAATGAGGTCTCCCCTCAGCCTCCTCTTCTCCAGGCTGAACAACCCCAGCTTTCCCAGATTTGACATTTCCTTTAATTAGAAATATATGATAGAGACATGAAAGCCATCACTGCAGAGGACAGATTTTTACCTGCATACAATGGGTAGAAATTACTAAAATCTTCTGCTCACAAACTCTGCGATGATTTTTCACACGTGCAAAGAACCTCAAAGCAGCAGGGCTGAGAAGGGGGATCCTCCATCTATAATGCCCTAACAAGCTGTCAATAAATTAAGCCCCAACCACTGAGATAACGGTTTCTAGATGGTGTGGGAACTTAATTCTGCAGCAGCTGGTGCTTCTTCTTCATTCCTCAGAGACCCCCTACCTGCTCAATACTTCAATCCTGCAGTCACTTTTTCTTGTATCTGCAGCCTGGCATGACTAAAAGCACAGGTAAGCTTAACAAAAAGGTGCACAACTCTTGCCTTAGGTCTTCATTATGACTAATTTGATTGCTCACAACTCTGTTTATTCCCTTAGGAAGCAAACAGCTCATGGTTTATTGTACCATTCTGCCACTAAGCAGATGGATTAAGTCATCCTCACTTCATCTAGAAACATAGGGCTTTTTTAAAGGGAAAAAAAGTAGCAAGCTAAGGAAGTACAGTCTGCCTTCTAAGGAGAGGAATTTCATTGGTTTCCAACAGGTATTTTTTTTCCAAATTCACAGATCCCCTGTATAACTTATTAAAATATTCAAGCAGAGAAAGACACACAACCTGCAAAGAAGAGAAATGAAAAGAATGTGAAGGAAAGGGAGGAGAGGAGGGAAAAATAGAGAGGATTAAATAAACAAAAAGAGACAGAAAGAAGAAAAATAGAAAATAAAAAGAAAGAAAAAGGAATCAAGGGGGGGGCAGAAAAATACATCACCTTCAAAACTCACTGTGCATAAGCAACTCACTGGGGAACGCACTGAGAACTGGTGTTGCCAGCACACCAAGAGTGCACAGTGATGAAAGGCACAGCAGCAAGACCACCAGGCACATATCATTTTCTCTCTTCTCCCCAACGACTTCACATCAGGCCAGCAGTCATCCAGAGGATGCTCTTTCAGTTCCTTTCTGTTATTGCTTCCTGCTGGAGAAACCTGCCAAGCAGGTGTCAGTGTTGGGTCAGACCCTGCTCCCTCCCCTCCACAGCTGAGCTTGCTCACTAATAGCTGCTCCTGCTGGTGTTTATGAGATGCAGACGCTCTTCACACTCAATTCAACAAGAAGCCTGCAGGTACCACCATATCTGAGCAATAAACATCTATTGCTCCCTGACCTACTTTTAGCCTCACGGTTTTATTTAGACTATGAATTCTATCTCTTCTCTTAACAGGTGCCATCACAACGCGATCCTGAACCAGAAACGGGGTTTGTTTCAAGGCATGGCCCCTGTATTAATAATTACTAATTTGAGTTGTCATTGTCCCGACACAGACGAGGTACATCTGTCTGTAGGTTGTAAGCTCATGTTCGTTGACACTGTTGTTTAGTACACTTGATAATTACTTGGTATGTCATGGGAGTTCCCAGGTATACGTGACTTCCCTGCTTGTGCAGTCTAGGAACTTAAGCTGATCTGTCTTTCTAGCAAGACGTCTCTGCCTTCAGGGGAATACAAGTCAACACCATCTGCCTCCGGATGTTTCCATACAAAATCCTTTGAGATCTCTGAAATACAATACATGGACACAAGTGATACTAAAAACATGTATTGTACATAGCAACAGCTGAAAACAAGATCTTCTGTACCCAAATCAAGAGGACATTGAAACCCAATTCCTTTGTGCTGCAACTGATGGTTTCAGTGTTTCAGAACAGGAAAATTATTCTTAAGACATGACAGAAATTATTGGACCCAGTCACATCATTTACCTAACGATGGATACACCTGAAGCTTGAGCCTCAGCCCTAGGCAACCTGAAAGATGTAGGTGCAAGATGTTCAATAAACTGAGCAAAAGTTCCTATTTGAGATAAATTTCATGGGCACTGAGCTTCTTGATGTCTGGTTCACAGCACAGAGAAAAATGACAGAATTAAGAGATTTATGTTCTAATGAAGTTAAAAAAAATACATATTCAAGTTAGTGATTGCCTGAGTCTTATTCTATCAGAGCTTTTTTTTCCCTCTTTTCTAATGAAGGCCACCAGAAAATTACAATGGACTTAAAACTCTGGGTCTGAATGAAACAAGCTTCCTCTTATCTAAGATACGATGATAAGGTATTCTGGATTTAGCATAATTTAACCAGCAGCAGAATTTGGCCTTTTGAAGATAACTTAAGAAAGCTGAGAGAGGTAGAGTTTGTATGTTGGGGTCACCAAGTCTAACCCCACTTTCTCTCTCTCTGAGTTTTCAAACAGGCTATATGATTTCATTTCAAGCAAACTATCTGATGAGAAAATAAGTAGGAGGCAAAATACAGCAAAATACAAAGTTCAAGTTATATTTGAGTTTCCTTTTACTTAAACTGCTGTAAATCTACTCCAGCCAAAAACCTAACGTGTGACGTAAGCCAGCAGAGCATCCTAAGAAAAACCTACATGTAAAAAATTTTTCACAGAAAGGGTCATTGGGCACTGGAACCGCTCAGTGACCGGGGAGGGGGTTGATTCACCTTCCCTGGAGGTGTTTAAGGCACGGGTGGACAAGGCGCTGAGGGGCATGGTTTAGTGTTTGATAGGAATGGTTGGACTCGATGATCCAGTCGGTCTTTTCCAACCTAGTGATTCTGTGATTCTGTACCTTTCATGAAGACCAGATTAGACTAGTTGGAAGAGACCTGCAATGATTGTTTTAATCCAGCATCAGTTCAGGGCTGACCAAAATATAAGGACATTGTCTCAATGCCTCTTACAAACTAACAGACCTGGGGCATCAACCACCTCTTTAGGAAGCCCATCCCAGTGTCTGACCCCCTTCTCTGTATAGAAATGCTTCCTAATGTCCAATTTGGGGCACAACAACCCTAAGCAGAGGTACAGACTAGGAGAAACCTGGCTGGAAAGCTGCCAGGAGGAGAAGGACCTGGGGGTGTTGGTTGACAGCGACTGAACATGAGCCAGCAGTGGCCCAGGTGGCCAAGAAGGCCAATGACATCTTGGCTTGGATCAGAAACGGTGTGACCAGCAGGTCCAGGGAGGTTATTCTCCCCCTGTACTCGGCACTGGTGAGACCGCACCTCGAATCCTGTGTTCAGTTCTGGGCCCCTCACCACAAGAAGGATGTTGAGGCTCTGGAGCGAGTCCAGAGAAGAGCAACGAAGCTGGTGAAGGGGCTGGAGAACAGGCCTGATGAGGAGCGGCTGAGAGAGCTGGGGGTGTTCAGCCTGGAGAAGAGGAGGCTGAGGGGAGACCTCATTGCTCTCTACAACTACCTGAAGGGAGGTTGTGGAGAGGAGGGAGCTGGGCTCTTCTCCCAAGTGACAGGGGACAGGACGGGAGGGAATGGCCTCAAGCTCTGCCAGGGGAGATTTAGGCTTGAGATTAGGAAAAAATTCTTCACGGAGAGGGTGGTTAGGCATTGGAACAGTCTGCCAAGGGAGGTGGTTGAGTCACCGTCCCTGGAGGTGTTTAAGGTTAGGGTGGACGAGGTGCTTAGGAGCATGATTTAGGGATTGGTGGGAATGGTTGGACTCAACGATCCAGTGGGTCTCTTCCAACCTGGTTATTCTGTGATTTCTGTGATCTAAACCTCCTCTGGCACAGTTTTGAGCCATTCCCACATGTCCTGTCACCTGATAGCAGCAAGGAGAGATTAGCACTTCCTTCTCCGTTTCCCCTCCTCGGGAAGTTGTGGAGAGCAATGAGGTCTCCCTTCAGCCTCCTTCTCTCCAAACTAGATAAATCCAAAGTCCTCAGCGCATTAACATTGTGAAAAGAAAAAATAAAGGAAAAATTAACCAAACAGGAGCTTATGCTAATCTGCATTTCAGAAAGTGCTTTCACTGTAGAATATTTCATGTTCCAAATACCCGAGGCACTATGAAATGAAAATGTTCCCTTTTGCCTAGCCTTAGAAACATTTCCTAAATATTTTACTTCTGTGATAATCCATATAATTTTGTCTTTGCTTTATAGGGAAAAATATAACACTGTTCCCTGATTGGATGGATGAGAAAGAAACCACACCAGTTACTCAGAAATCCCTAAAGGGGGAGGACAAGCATTTTATATGTATTTATTTCATTACAGCATAAGTTGGAGTACATAAAAATCTTTACCTATATATTCTTCAAAAATGAAACTGTTAATACATGAGTTACACATAGAATTCACCTGAATTATGAACAGTTTCTAAAGCATTTACATTAGTTAGTACGTTGTACGTGGTAGCATCGACACTGTCATTTCATTTCACAAATTTGTCGAGGTTTATCCACTAAGATTTAGAAGCAAAGCACAAGACTCCTGCAAAAAAAAAAAAAAAAAAAAAAAAAACAACAGAAAAAAAAAGAGTAGGTTATTAACCAGTGTTGTTGTTTGAGATGCATTGCAGGTGCAAAACTACCAACATAACTGGCAAAAACTCAGGCTGCTTAAGAAATATTTGAAAAAAAATGGTCCCATTTTTATCGCTGTTTTGTGTACTAACTCTCGAGTACTAACCCTTCCCTGCTATTTGGTTCAACTGGGTATACAGCTGGTATTTTTTTATTCCTAATGCTTTTCTTTCCTCCTGTCCCTCTGCCTCACAGCCCGATTTCTTCCTATTGAGTAATTTATGAAAGTTAGAAAGCTTCCAAAATAGCCTGCTGATTCCAAAGACCGATGGACTCATTCCAGGAGCTCTTAGGGCAGCATTCAGTAGGCCAAAACAAATGAAAAGTGTGTGATTATAGATTCTGAAGTGTAGGGTCTTACTGAGCTTGTGCGTCGAGCTCTGCTTTTAGAAGCAGTAAAGTCAGAGTAGCTCCAGTCATCTACTAAATGTGTGGAACTATTACAGACTTGCATTAAATCATCTCAGAGTAGGAGCTGAGGCAGTAAATACACTTAAATAAAACCATACTTCGCTCCAATTGTACTCTGGCTTATACTGGTAATTGCTACACAGAGATGTTCCGTTAAACCCAGCGTGAATCTGGTGCGCAGAACAACAGCAGACAAAAAAAGAATTTCATTAAATGCTTGTTACTACAACTGCTCAATGTACCACCGTTTCCTCTTGTGCTTTTTTGGGGGGTTTAATGGTTGGACTTGATGATCTTAAAGTCCTTTTCCAACCCCAGCGATTCTATGATTCTATGATTCATTCAAGCAGAAAGCTCTACACGTCAGTCCAGGCACAAAGCAAATCACCCCAGTGCCAGTGTTAAGCTTTGTGATAATGAAGGGGAACACGTCTACGGAGCAGTCACTGGAATGGGTACCGTCAAGCACGAAAAGCAACAGGCCACTCATGAATAGCGATAATCAGGATACAACACTCTGAGAGCCAATCAAACAGCACAGGAGAATTACAGCTTTCATGTGAATAATTTATTCTTTTATCACTTTAAATTTTACCAGGTACTTATTTACAAAGAATTTTTTTTGTGGACAGAATTTACACCAGCTACTGCACAATTTTATTCATTAATAGGATATGATTAGCATCCTTCCTATGTTGCTTAACAGTGTCTGTTTTGATCAAATATGGTTATTCTTTTGCCAATTATTCCTTTGATTTAGTTTCCAAGTGTAAACAGAATTTTTACAAATGCCTCTGCTGCAATTAAGATTTCTTTTTGCGGAACTCATTAATAGATGGAAATCGTAAATTTCCATCTGCTATTAGCATTTGCTAAGACGGCTTGTGTCTTTATGGGAGCAGGGATTTTGTTTTAGATGCAAAGAAGGCTTCCAACATTTCCACATCAGGCACTGCAAGGCCTCTTTACCAAGGCATCACCCCTGAGAAGAATCTGAATTCCCTACTTGGCCTCCCTGCACAGTCTGTGCTGTTCCTCACCTCAGACTGGCAATAAAAAAAAAAAAAGCAAAAGCTTTCCACAGAAGAAAAAATGCCCAATTACACCAGCATATACTAAATGTGTCCTGAATTCAGGAGCTGGTGCCTGGAATCTACGCAGGATTCAAGGTGCAGGAGCTTGTGTGCTCTTGGAGGACTTGCGTGAGGTTCATCCCTGAAAGAGCCACAGGAGGTGGTCCCGATACTCTTCTTCTAAACAGTCATCTAGATTTGAGATCACGTGCACATGAAGCAGAAGGCCTGAGTTCAGTCCTTACTGAGCTTGAGGGAATTCAAGCCTACCTCCTTTTGCAGATGACCTTGAAAGCAGGAGCACTCTAGAGGGGAGGAAGCAGAAAAATGAACTCCTGCACATCCCGATAAATGTGGGAGAAGAGGACTGTGAGATTCATTGTGAAGACAGCAGAGAGCAATATGTCCCTCCAGCTCATCTCAGATCCCTCGGTGAATTCACTCCTGGATAATTTCTGAGATTTTTAGCTGATCATTATATAGCATAAAATGCACAAATATTTAAAGATGAGGGATTACGGAGATGTGGAATGAACCCTTTCAGGCTACAAAAGTGAACACGCATCTCCACGTTCCCATGCAAACAGGATCGCCTTCAGGCTATCAGATTAAATAGCTCTGTTTTAAAAGCAGAACACATGCAAACACAGTTTGAAAGTGGCCTGGTCCTTTAGTTTGTACCACAAAAACATATTACGTTGGTGGCTTCTGGGTATGGCATCATCTGGTTTCAAAGGAGTTGTGGCAGTAGCCGCGTAACTGCGAACGGGGTGAGCAGTTCTGAACGGGTGGAAGGGAACTGCTCAGCACCTCCACGGAGCAAAGGGACAGCGGTCACTCAGTTTGAAAGAATAACTCTCAGCAAACCTGCCCCAGGGAGGAAACAGAGGCCACAGAGTAGGAAATGTGGCTAGGAACATGCCTCTGCTGTCAGTCGTCAGGCTGTGATTATGCAGTGTACAAAGGAAACAGGTTTGACGGGCAGCTGCTAATGAACACCAGACTCTGCCCTCCTTTACACTGTGTAAATAGGGAAAACGGGTAAGTGCTTCATTCAGCTTTTTCTAACAACAGGAGCTAGTAAAAACACAAACCACTGCAGGTTCGTAGAATGTTTACTACTATAAATATCAGGTCCAAATATGTTTCTTCACTGGTGTACAGCAACAAATACTGGAAGAAAGGATCTGTTTCATTCTGTCCCAAAAGTCTGTGGCATATTTTCACAGTTTAAATCATGGAAATTCCCCAAAACTCATTTAGAAGCATTTTCATGCATTAGCAGGAATGGAAATGCCTAATTAATAGGAATAAAAAGCTGGCTTGATTCTTCAATATGCTGTAGTATAAGAGCTCTACTACATAGTATTTTGAACTATGAGATCGTATTGTACTGTAAGACAAAACAGACATTTTCTTGTGTGTTCTGCTGACTCCACTAAATCAAAATCTGGCCTAGCACTTATGTCTTTAGTTTAAGTATGCGCCTATGTTTCACTATGCAGCTCAATAAACTTGCTACAGTTAACATAAAAATTATGTTGAAGGCAAACACATCATTCTGCTTTCCTGCTCAAGTTACAGTGCTGCAATTTAATCTAGAGTCAATATTTCCAAGGATCCTTGGCTGAGAGTTAAGTCTACCATTCAGTGAAAATAAAAATCCATTTTTTTGTGAATCGCTAACAAATATGCCATCTGTGGTATTAAATTCCAGTGCACCGACCTGTACTCAGGCTAAGATAAACGTCACACTCTGCGCATCTACAGCTCCTACCTGGATGATGCTTTAATAAGCTCACTAGGGAATGGGCTCCCTTGGCTAAGAACTTCTAGGACCGGACCACTATTTTCTACAGGACAGTTAACGAGATTAACTGTATTAAAGCCCTATGCACAACAGGTGGATAAAAGGTAAAAATAAAACCATAACAGTGAAGGAAAAAAATATCTATAAACTTCATTATTCTCTTTTGTGAAGATGATGTCTCTTAGGACAGAGCCCGCTGCCTTCTTTTGGAACTAGCAATAACATATAAGAATGCTAATATCCTGCTTAACAGAAACATTTTAATAAAACATAAAAAGATCTGCTTTCTTTGATGTAAGGTCCCTATGTCTTTCTAAAATATGAACCTACTAGAGCTCTAAGTATAAACACTTCCCCTCCACAATCCATGCCAGTTCTAGGCTGGATTACCAATAGCAAAAACACTGGCTCCGTTTTTCAGAGAAGGTTTCTCAGTGATTTACAGTAAAGCTAAAACACTTGCCTTGCCTATTGACTTTTTAATATAAAATGTATAAAATAAATGCATGTGCCCATTTCAATACAATCTGTCTGCATAGAGGGTTTACATTTTTCCAGTTCTAAGCAACATGACGAAAAGTATGCTCTGGTTTTCCACAGGGAAAAAGCAGCTTTGTATGGTTTTGTCTTGTTAGGATGCTGCTCCACAAACAGTGCTCTTGGGCGGTTCAGAATCCCACTGATAACATATCAGCATGTACTGCAGTTAACAAGGACTTATTGACTACAGCAGTCGTTAGATGGAAATAAATAAAGCAGCCTCTCCATCGAATGATAGGGAAATAACATCATGCTAGTGCTCAATATACTCAACACGTGTAGCGCATTCCTATGTTCCATATCCTCCTTTTTATAGTCTTGCATTAAGTTGGAAAAGCCTCTTGCCACAGGATACTGAACAGAGAGTGAAACATTTAGACTGTCTGCAGCCAGTTGAGAAAAATTTACATTTGGTTTAGGTTAATTTTCCTTGACTCGCAGATAATTAAAGAGCAGCTGAAGTACAAAATACTTCCCCCAACTCTAGTGGCATACATGGTCATGTCAATTGGTTGCAGTCTGAAGAGCTTCAGTTCGTATTTGTTATGCTTTAAAATCTCTGATAAAAAAGGTAATAAAACGATCTCTTTTTACACAGAAAACATTGCCTTTTTTTCAGATAAAGAATGTAACATTTCATATCTGCTATAATACACTACACTTTAAAAAGGTAACTTGCCCTTCTTGTGTTCCAAATACACGTGGCACACATTTATGTTGCTTAAAACATGAAGTCTGGTGTCTGTTAAATCGTTCCTTGTGGTTGAAATTCCTGGGACCACACAGTGCCGTGACTTCCTCAAACCATCTACTACACGAGAAATGAAAGGCTGTGATGGAGATGAACTTCCTATACTTTTCTAACAGGAAATAGTTGGCTTAACACAAACCCAAGTGCAGCTAAACTAAGCTGCCAGCAGTGTTTATCCCTCCGCATCATCCCAGAGAGAAAGAAAACAAATGGCAGCAATGGCTTCAGCCCAGACTGCAGCTACGTGTAAACACGTGACTAACACTTAACAGTAAGGTCCCATTACAATACTCTAGTCAGAAATTGGTTAGAAATGCAGGTGTAAGATAGTTTTTCTTAATTAGTTATTGGCACAAACAAAATCCAGAGATTATCCTTTATAGCAGCTTTTCCTTTCATGTGCTTAGCTTTTCACACAAAGCACAGCACACACAAGTTACACACAAGTTACAACCAAGTTACAACCACGGTGCTTCAGCTCAACATCTTGGGAACGGAGAGGAGGAAGGCGGGAGCCCCTTCTCTCTGCAGACATACCTGAGAGGGTCCCCTCTGTACGGAGGAGTTTGTGGGTCCCCTCCAACTGCAACACAGCTCCCCACCTGGGAAGTCAGACTCAGGCTGGACACCTCACAGTGGGAGGGAACCCTCCTGGTCCCCTGCTTTGTCCAGCCTCTCGGGCAGGGTGAGCACGAAGGGTAGGAGGACACCTTTGGCATCCAAGGGAGCTTTAAGAAGCTCCCTATCAAAAGTGCCCTTGAGCCCACCATCCGCTTCCACTTCGCCATCCTGGGCTAGGCTGAAGCGGAGGGTGCCGGTCCGGTTGACGCAGTAGATGGTGTTGCCCAAGGGGGCACAGCGGAAGGGCTGGATGGGGCCACCACTGGGCCGCAGGCTGGCACACTGGCTCCAGCGCTTGGCTACCGTGTTGTACCGGAAAACTTCCACACCACCACCGGTCCCGCCACCTGGACCTTGCTCCCCACCACGGCCGCTGCTCACATCAAAGCGGTAGATGAAGCTCTTGAAGGCCACCATGTCAGCAGAGCGGCGGCGGCTGCTGTTGTAAGGGCACTCCTGCCACTCGTCACGTTTGGGGTCGTACTTGAGCAGGCGGTAGAAGAGGGAACCTCCTGACACGTAGATCTCCCCGTTGCAGGTGGTGGCCTCGTGAGCCACAGCAAAGGCCCCCTTGGGCAGAGGTGCCACAGGGCTCCAGCGGTCGGCCCTTGGGTCGTACCGCTCCACGGTGAAGAGGCACTCGCCCCCCACCGCATAGAGGTAACCGTCCAGGGCCAGCAGCTTGAGCTGTGAGCGGGGCTGAGCCAGCGGCCGCACCTGGCTCCAGGTGTCGGTGAGAGGGTTGTAGCAGAAGACCTTGTCGGAGAGGCGAGCCCGGGGCTCGCTGCCCGCCGTCCCCGTCGCAATGCCCCCTGCTAGGAAGAGGTAGTTGTGGAGGACGCACATGGCACAGCCTTTGGCGTTAGCCTCCTCAGGCAGGCGCGTCAGAACCCTCCACTCGCCGCTGGCCTCGTGGTAGCGGTGGATGAGGGAGCTGCTGTCCTCCAGCGACACCACGGAGGAGGGGCTCTGTGGCCGGCTGCTCTCACGGCTCTGTGGCCGGCTGCCTCCAACCGGCCGCTCAAAGGCATCGCTGACCTCGGCCACCATCAAGCAGGGCCGGCCGGCTTCCATGCGCCGCTGCAAGATGAGGTCCCGCTCAGTGCCACTGAGGCGGCCGTAGACGCCGGGCTCCCGCAGCACCTCCAGGTAGTGGTCGCTCATGAAGCGGTAGGCAGCCTCCCGCAGCTCCGCCAGCCGTTGCTTCTTGGCCAAGCAGAGGAGCTGGTAGCAGTTGTCGAGGCGGAGCTGGGCGCGCATGGCCTCGGCGGCGCAGTGCAGAGCACACGGCATCTGGAGGACACGGGCACCGCTCACCACCTCGGCCAGGTTGTCATGCCGCACCTCGCCCATGCGGGCCGTGTAGACGTAGTCGATGAGGAGCCGCAGCGCCCCGTAGCTCACGCCCTTCACCCGCAGCACATCCCGCGAGGCACGGGCGCGAAAGTAGTCACTCTTGGCCGCCAGAACCGACTTGTGCGCACGGATGCGATGCCCCGACACCTCGATCACCAGGTCGGGCTCCTCCGTCGGCCGCTCCTGCAAACCAACAGCATCCTCATCCTTCTCTTCCTCTGGCTGGCAGGTGGTGTTGTTGATGTCCCACTGGCTCTCCACCACCTGGACACCAGTGCTGGGTGGCTGTGGGTCAGCAGTGCTGGCGCTGAAGCAGAGAGAGGAGCTGAAGCCGCATGGGCTGGGCGGCTGGGGCGTGCCATGCCTGGCCCCGCTCTCCTCCTCCTCTGCTGTGCCGTTGCCCTCCATGGAGCCACGCTACCTGCACCAGCGCCGTGTGGAGGGCACTCCCAGCCGCTGCAGAACTGCCATCACCTGCGAGGGAGACCAGAGAGAGTTCAGCTTCCCATGGCCATGCCCCACTCTCCCTTGCCCACTTTCAACCCCCACCAGTACTCCTCAAGTTTAATATTGGGCCGGCAATATGCGCTCACAGGCCACAAGGCCAATTGTACCCTGGGCTGCATCAAAAGAATAATAGAATCACAGAGTTGCTAGGTTGGAAAAGGCCTTGGAGATCATTGAATGAAACCACACCTGTCCACTAATAAGCCATATCCCTGATCCACCTCATCTCCCCATCTTTTAAACACCTCCAGGGATGGGGACTCCATCACCTCCCTGGGCAGCCTCTGCCAGTACCCGAAAACCTTTTCAGTGAAGAAATTTCTCCTAATGTCCAATCTGAACCGGCCCTGGCACAACTTTAGGCCATCATCTCTCATCCTATCACCTGTCACTTGGTAGAAGAGACCAACACCTACCTCTCTATAACCTCCTTTCAGACACAGTGATAAGGTGTCCCTTCAGCCTCCTTTTCTCCAGGATAAACAACCCCAGGTCATAGAATCATAGAAGAATTGTTTGGTTTGGAAGGGTTTTGGACGCTAATGATCATCCAGTTCCAACTCCACTGCCATGGGCAGGGACATGTCTCACTAGATCAGGCTGCCCAAGGCCCCATCCAACCTGATCTCTCGGCAACACCTCGTAAGACTTCAAAAGAAGCATGGCCGGAATGGTGAGGGAGGGGATTCTGCCCCTGTATTCCACTCTTGTGAGACCCCACCTGAAGTCTTGTGTCCAGCTCTGGAATCCTCAACATAATAAGGAAATGGAACTGTTGTAACAGGTCCAGATCATAGAATCATAGAATAACCAGGTTGGAAAAAACCCACCGGAGTCCAATCATTCCTATCAAACACCAAACCATGTCCCTCAGCACCTCATCCACCCGTGCCTTAAACACCTCCAGGAAAGGTGACTCAATCACCTCCCTGGGCAGCCTCTGCCAGTGCCCAATGACCCTTTCTGTGAAAAATTTTTTCCTGATGTCCAGCCTAAATCTCCCCTGGCAGAGCTTGTGGCCATTCCCTCTCGTCCTGTCCCCTGTCACTTGGGAGAAGAGGCCCTCCTCTCTACAACCAGATGAGGGTATGAAGGTTCTGCACATCTGAGCACCTCTGCTATCAGGACAGGCTTAGAGAATTTGGGCTTGTTCAGCCTGGAGAAGAGAAGGCTCTGGAGAGACCTTTGACCAACCTCCCAGTACCTGAAGGAGGCCTGCAAAAAAGCTGGGGAGGGACATTTTACAAGGGCATGGAGTGACAGGACAAAGGGAAATGGCTATAAAATAGAAGGGGGGAAGATTTAGACTAGACATTAGTAAGAAATTCTTCATAATGAGGGTGGTGAGGCTCTGGCACAGGTTGCCCAAGGTAGATGGGGATGCCCCTTCCCTGGAGGTGTTCAGGACCAGATTGAATGGGGTCTTGAGCAGCTCAGTCTGGTAGGAAGCATCCTTGCCCACAGCAGGGGGGTTGGATCTGGATGATCTTTAAGGTCCCTTCCAACCCAAACCACTCTATGATTCTAAAATAACATTTAGAGCCACCCTTCTCACAGGCAGGGCTGTCTCTGGCTTCTGGGGCTAAACCCATCTTCCCGTTTTCCTGGAGCATCCATCCTGCAGTTCTGCAGCTTTCCGCTGCCCAGAGCCAACCATACTAGTGTATCTCCCAAAAACCCGACCTCTTTCTGGTGGAGGAATCATCCCAAAGATCACTCTGATGCCCTGGAAAGCAATTCTGGTTTTCCTGTTGCCATGCAAAAAATTTAAGCAGTTTGCATGCCCAGAATCCGTTTCATGGCAAATTGTCCCTCAGCATCCTTTTCATGGCTAATTGTCCCTACTCTGTGCTGGGGAATGAGGGAAAACGTCTTTAACGACAGATACTTTGGAGTACTATCACAATCTATTCACCTTGTGCACCTCTTTCAGTGGAAGGTTGTGGTTGCAACCTATTCTGGAAGGAGATTCCCCAGTAGCCAAGTTTTCCTTTACATGACCTTCATGAAGGTTTCTTCATATCGCTGCTCCTCATACGCGTTCCCCCTTTTTGAAAGAAAGATTAAAAAGTTGATTAGTTTTAAAATTGATATATTCTCAGCTCACTCAGAAGTTTGGGATTATTAAGAGTTATGTTCCTTTAGTAGGATACCCACAGTACCCTAAAGCGACCAGAAGCATGGTAACAGATTCTAATTGTTTACAAATCACATCAAAGGGGTTTTGTTGTTGTTATGACAAACGCAAGCTGACACGTATGTAACAGCATATGTAGCTGTAACCCATTTGCGAGATGGAAATCAGACTTCTTTGGGACTGACTCATCTGCTGGGGCCAGATGAGGCTTGGGGCCAGATGAGGCTTGGGGAAGGGTGGCTGGAAGGCTGCCTGACAGAGAAGGACCTGGGGGTGTTGGCTGGCAGCTGGCTGAACATGAGCCTGCAGTGGCCCAGGTGGCCAAGAAGGCCAATGGCATCTTGGTCTCTATCAGGAACAGTGAGGCCAACAGGACCAGGGGAGTGATTGTGGCCGTGTACCCAGCACTGGTGAGGCCACATCTTGAATCCCCTCACTACAAGAAAGACATTGAGGTTCTGGAGTGTGTCCAGAGAAGAGCAACAAAGCTGGTGAAGGGGCTGGAGAACAAGTTTTACGAGGAACGGATGAGGGAACTGGGGTTGTTTAGCCTGGAGAAAAGGAGGCTGAGGGGAGACCTTATCACTGTCTACAATTTCCTGAAAAGAGATTGTAGAGAGGTGGGTGTTTGTCTTTTCTCACAAGTGATGGGACAGGTGATGGGACAAGAAGAAATGGCCTCAACTTGTGCCAGAGCAGGTTCAGATTGGACACTAGGAAAAATTTCCTCACCGAAAGGGCTCTCAAGCACTGACAGAAGCTGCCCAGGGAGGTGGTGAAGCCCCCATGCCTGGAGGTGTTTAAAATACAGGTAGATGAGGTGCTCAGGGATCTGGTTTAGTAGTGGGCAGGTACAGTTGGACTCAATGATCTCAAGGGTCTTTTCCAACCTAGCAATTCTATGCCTAAAAGATTTACAGCTTCTGTTAATAAGAAGTGGAAGCGAGCAAAAATCACAATAGACAATTAGAACACGAAGTTTCTTCTGGGAAAATGGCAGGCTGCAGGGCACGGTTTTAAGTAGGTTAGTCCCTGTCACCACCATCACCACCCAGTTGTATCTTCATTCCACAAATGCAATGGTTAGAATTTAACAAAGTGCTGTTTGTTTGCTTCATGTTTGTTTACAGATTTTGCAGACTCGGTTAAGTTTTGATGAATAACACATGAAAATTGTCCAAATGTACTTATTTCCATTTAGTCAGTATCTGCAACTCTGATTCTATTTTTAAGGAGGCTACTAATTTCCATTGAAATCCCCATTGGCATTTTTTCCCCAGTCAAGGAACACTCATTTCTATGTAAAGTATGCCTTGTGACTTCCTTTCAGCAGAGGTAATTTATTTACCCTAGTAAATTAATATTAGGAAAATCTAACATTTTCATGCCTTTTTAATGAAAGCATAATTGGAAGGTGATATTGTCTGGAAACTCCTGACACAGATATGAAATGTAGAAGTCCATACTTGCGCAAGCAAAATTTACTTAAATGATACTATCAGTCTTCTCTTACAGGGTTATATTTTGTGCATTTGCCCTGCAAAGGACTTTCTACTACATTTGATGGCATTCGGTTGGACAACAAATCAATACTAGCGTTTGATTTCTGGATATTTGAGCCTTTGAGGCCATAACAGAATTTCATCAGAGTGAGTAGTTTCACAAACTTTGTATTTCTCATCTGAATGTTTAATAATTTGTCACTTAGGAACTTTCAATGACATTTTATGAACTTCTGATAGCCTTTGTGACAAAGTCCCTGAGGTCCAGACCCAAACTCAGCTTTACTGACTTCCCTTCTGCAGCTTTAACCAGACAGGGAGAAATGCAGTTGCCTGTGTGTAGGCTCAGTGTGTCTGTGGAATATATATTGGTTCATTAACTCAAACTGGATGGCCTTCTTGTTGATGTTGTTTTGTTTTCCAACGAGTCTTCACAGTACTGAATTCACCATGCAACCATTTCTATTAGGATTTATTATGCTGTAGACATTGAGATTAATCTACTTTCTGCTCCAGCCTTTCCAGAGCCCTGGTGATCAACTTTGTTCGAGAGCAGATACTGTGTATGACACCAGAGAAAAGACAGAGGTCTTTTGGAGATGGTTAAGATAAACATCTGGAATGTTAAACTCTGACTTACTGTTGTATTAAGAAACTGGTACATCATTTGTAACATAAGAAAGTAATTTAAACATTTTGTGTCTCCTCCACCCTTTCTTGGGCTGAGTGCCCCCATATTTAGCCCTTATCATAAACATTCAAAGGGTGCTAATATACTTCCCTTCATCGGTCTCAATATTATAATCATTCCTGGATCCAGACACACCTCACTGCTGAGACCACTTCTCCTAACTTCTCCTAATTATGTTCCACCTCCGCTAGATGGAATGAGGAGCTTCAGGTAGTCGACTGCTTGATTTTGCAAGTGAAATGTGAGAAGTCAAAACCAGTAACTGTAATGCCAATAATATCTCTGTACAGTGAAAAGTATTTCTTGTATGATGTCTTGAGGGAAATCCCCAGTTAGACTATTCAAAAATGTTAAAAACAGCATGCACAAAAAAGTGACCTTCTCAACTTTCTTGTGTATTGAAAATAGAAAGGCTGAGAGCCTCCTAAAGCACGCTAATCACAACTTTTCCCATATTCAGATATATGCTTGGCTTAGAACCACAGAATCACTAGGTTCGAAGATCATCGAGATCATTGAGTCTAAATGTACCCATCCACTACTAAACTAGATCCCTAAGCCCTCCATCCACCCGTCTTTTAAAAACCTCCAGGGATGGAGACTCCACCACCTCCCTGGGCAGCCTCTGCGAGTGCCCGAGAACCATATCGGTGAAGAAAATTTTCCTGATGTCCAACCTGAACCTGCCCTGGCGCAAACTGAGGTCATTCCTCTTGTCCTATCACCTATTACGTGGGAGAAAAGACCAACACCCGCCTCTCTACAACCTCCTTTCAGGCAGCCGTAGATAGTGATAAGGTCTCCCCTCAGCCTCCTTTTCTCTAGGTTAACAAAACCCCATTCCCTCAGCTGCTCCTTGTAAGACTTCTTCTCCAGCCTCTTCACCAGCTTTGGTGCCTTGGTGCCCTTCTCTGGACACACTCCAGTGTGAGGGACTCAAAACTGATCCCAGGATTTGAGGTGAGGCCTCACCAGTGCTGAGTACAGGGGCAGAATCACCTCCCTGGTCCTGCTGGCCACATTGTTCCTGATACAGGCCAAGATTCATGACTTGACACTGAAATGTCTCTGAAGAAGAAGCTGCACCCACCACAGACCTAACAAATGGTTGGACTCGATGCTCCGGTGGGTCTCTTCCAACCTGGTTAGTCTATGATTCTATGAAACACCGGTGGTAACATCCTCATTAGGAATCACAAGGAGGAAGAAGTGCTGATGGTACAGCTCGCTAATGGCAAGCAGAGATTTCTGAGGAAAATGGTTTTCTGGGATATTTATAGTTAGCTACTAAGAATATTTCGAAACTCATGCTGAGCATGAGGAGGAACGTATCAAAGTATCACATGATATTCAGGCTACAGAGAACCCTACAGGGAAGCTGAAGACTTAGAAGAGCTAAAGGAGGTTTTGGGGGGTTTGTCATTGACTTTGCCAATGACAGAGTAATGACTGCTCCAGCAATCTCAGCACCTTTGTCTAGCTGAAAACAAAGCACAGGAATTACATAAAGATGAAGCTGAAAAAACAATTCAGAGCAGCTGCAGAACCTTCCCATTATTGAGCAACATGACCAATTGGAGTTAAAAGGTCATGGATTTAGAATAAAACAGGAAGAAGACGAAAAGGGCTGATGGAAATACAATACTGAACTCGTCCTTCAGTTTTTTCTTAGCTACAGTGATCAAAGAGTTGTATCACTGTTCTGGTGACACAGAACATTCAAAAATTACTGAATCGCAGAAGACACTTGATAGCTGTGCTGATTCAAAAAGATCTGAGCTCCTAGCAATTGTGTTTGGCTTAAAACAAATGTGGGTTTAGCACTTTTTTTAGAACTCACCAACAGGATAGTACTGGAAAAGGAAGTACACTGCATCTGTGGACTGATGTCACCTTTTACACCGGGGACTTTGAAGTCCAAAGCTGAATTATTTGGACTGTTTTCATTATCATGGGTTTGGTCTAGGGATGATGTAATGTTAATGGACAGAGGAACTGCCAGCAAACATGAACTGTATTCACAGACTTGGCAGTGACACACTTACGATATCCTGGATGTGTGCCCCAACCTCAGATGCTGCAAGATATTACTCAAGTAACAGCACAGATAAGAAAACACAGCTTTTTCTGAGCAACTGTAACAAAGAGCTGCAGGTAAAGTTTCCTGGCACTCTGTTAATTTGGCAGTTCTTCTGATAAAATCCAATTAAATGCTTGTTTTGCATTGTTCTCTCTCTCTCTCTCTTTTTTTTTTTTATGCAGTGCCAATAACCTTTGACCCAAACCCTGTCCTCTAGCAAGACCAACTTTCTTCGGGGAATATGCACATGTGGGAGGAATTGGTTTACTGTTCACAAATGGAAAACTGCTCTGATTCAGACCCAGGGTAAATAAAAGCAGTGCTTTCCCTATCATAAACATCTCTCATTTACATAAGCAAGCTCTTCTCCCCAAGAGACACCACACCAGTTCAGAACTGACAGAAAGCCGTTCTGCTCCACCTTAGTCCGGGAAATGCTTTTCTAAGAACTTGTACTGCCAAGTTTTACCCCAGCAGAGATTTCCCTCAGGACAGGGGCGTCATCTGATTGAGATAATTAAGGAGTCCAGAGAGGTAGGATCATCAAAAGAGAGAAAACATCCCTCGTATTTATTTTGAAAACTAAAAAGATGATTCTTGAAAGTAGAACAGGCCAATGCAAAGACATCCAGCTCAGCAAAACCTTCTGGAGGGCAGTCTAAAGTGTAGAGAGGTTTGTGTACTTATAAAAATGGTCTGTTACACTTTGGGGAGGGGAAATAGTCTCTTCACAGCTGGCAAAAACACCTGGAGCATAGAGACACCATTCCTCTGAAAGACCTTGCAGCACTTGAAATCTTGCATCCTACAACAGATTTAAACCCGAGATCTTAAAGGCTTGATTAACCCCCCACATGCAGGAAAAATCAAATTGCTTTCAAAAGCCCACCTCAAGAAAGTTGGCAGAAAGAATAAATTTATTCTTTTTTAAAATTAGGAGTACTCAAGCTTGAGGCTACAATATAGTCCTAATGTCTTGCCTTGTCTACTGGACGTACGTCTTTTATAGCCCAAGCAGCTTCCTCGTGACATCTCAGAGTACTGAAGTTATCTCTCAACATGTAATGGAGGTATGAAAGGGCTTATCTCATAACTGCAAAAATCTCATACAGCTATCAAGAAAAATAAACCTTTAAACATGCAGCTTATGATTACAGACCACACAAGAAACACGTGGGCAGTAGTTCTTCAGCAGAAATTAAGAGGGGAAAAAAGGCTGTGTGTCTGGGCCACAGAGGAGAGAGACAGAAAGGAAGTAAGTCTTTTTATCAAAATCCTGATGAAATCTATATTCTAGCTAGCAAATCAAGACTGAAAATATACAAGTTCTAAGCAGTCGTCATGGCAAGAGAAAAGGTTTCCTAGCAGTGATATCCATGGAGACAAAAATCCACTAAGAAGGAAACTATCTTTTTGAGTTCCTTCCAGTACAGATTCTTCAGAAGCAGTCAAGGAGGAGCCGTGTCTCTCAGGAATTATCACGCCAAAAAGGAAATAGCACACCCACAAAAGCAAAGTCTAGCAAAGGTTAAGGGCAAGTCCTCTTCAGTATCTCATAGAGGAATGAAGGTCTAGCAAAAATAACAGTCAGAAACAAGATTTTGAGTGACATGACAATATCTTTGGGGGAAACTCCAGGGCTGATGTGATGTCTGCATCACTAATGCACTACAAATCAGGACAAAATAACATGACAATATCTTAGTGAAAATAACAAAACTTTTTATGGACAATTGTGGCTATACCTGGGCCAGGGGAAATCCATGGTTTGAACACAGAATGAGGGATAATGGGATTGAGAGCAGCCCTGCAGAGAAAGACTTGGGGGTGCTGGTTGATGAGAAGTTTGACATGAGCCAGCAGTGTGTGCTCACAACCCAGAAGGCCAATTGTGTCCTGGGCTGCATCAAAAGAAGTGTGCCCAGCAGGGCGAGGGAAGTGATTCTGCCCCTCTTCTCTACTCCCTTTGAGACCCCTCTTGGGGTATTGTGTCCAGTTCTAGAATCCCCAACATAAGAAGGATATGAAACTGTTGGAATGTGTCTAGAGAAGGGCCCTGAAGATGATCAGAGGGCTGGAGCACCTGTGTTATGAAAACAAGCTAAGAGAGTCAGGGTTCTTCAGCCTGGAGAAGAGAAGGCTCCGGGGAGACCTTTGAGCAGCTTCCAGTACCTGAAAGAGGCCTGCAAGAAGGCTGGGGAGGGACTTTTTACAAGGGCCTGGAACAATAGGACAAAGGGGAATGGCTTTAAATTGGAAGGGGGAAGATTTAGATTGGATGTTAGGAAGAAATACTTCACAATGAGGGTGGTGAGGCCCTGGCCCAGGGAAGCTGTGGCTGCTCCATCCCTGGAGGTGTTCAAGGCCAGGTTGGATGGGGCTTTGAGCAGCCTGGTCTGGTGAGAGGTGTCCTTGCCCAGAACAGGGGGCTTGGAACTGGATGCTTTATAAAGTCCCTTCCAACTCACAGAATCACAGAATAACCAGGTTGGAAGAGACCCAGTGGGTCGTCGAGTCCAACCATTCCCACCAATCCCTAAATCATGCTCCTAAGTACCTCATCCACCCTCACCTTAAACACCTCCAGGGACGGCGACTCAACCACCTCCCTTGGCAGACTGTTCCAATGCCTAACCACCCTCTCCGTGAAGAACTTTGTCCTAATCTCAAGCCTAAATCTCCCCTGGCAGAGCTTGAGGCCATTCCCTCTGGTCCTGTCTCCTGTCACTTGGGAGAAGAGGCCAGCACCCTCCTCTCCACAACCTCCCTTCAGGTAGTTGTAGAGAGCAATGAGGTCTCCCCTCAGCCTCCTCTTCTCCAGGCTAAACACCCCCAGCTCTCCCAGTCGCTCCTCATAAGGCCTGTTCTCCAGCCCCTTCACCAGCTTCGTTGCTCTTCTCTGGACTCGCTCCAGAGCCTCAACATCCTTCTTGTGGTAAGGGGCCCAGAACTGAACACAGGATTCGAGGTGCGGTCTCACCAGTGCCGAGTACAGAGGGAGAAGAACCTCCCTGGACCTGCTGGTCACGCCGTTTCTGATACAAGCCAAGATGCCACTGGCCTTCTTGGCCACCTGGGCACACTGCTGGCTCATGTTCAGTCGCTGTCAACCAACACCCCCAGGTCCTTCTCCTCCTGGCAGCTTTCCAGCCAGGTTTCTCCTAGTTTGTACCTCTGCTTAGGGTTGTTGTGCCCCAAGTGCAGGACCCGGCATTTGGCCTTGTTAAACCTCCTGCCGTTGGTCTCAGCCCAGCAGTCCAGCCTATTCAGATCCCTTTGGAGCCTCCCGACCCTCCAGCAGATCCACACTTCCACCCAGCTCGGTGTCATCTGCAAACTTGCTAAGGGAGGACTCGATGCCTTCATCCAGGTCGTTGATAAAGACATTAAACCCAAACCATTCTTTGATTCTACAATTCTTGTTCTACACATGGCCTCCTAATTAAAGTTCTGTATATAGAGTGAAAACAAGCGGCTGTGCCTGTGATAAGCTGAAGCTTGTTTACTCTCATCGTACCTGGACCCAGCTATCACTACATTACATGGACAGCTCTCTACCACATATCAGTGTGGTGCTACAGCTGAGAGGATGAAGGCATTCCTTGAATGAGCATACTGGGAAATAAGGAGTAATAGTAGGGAAAAGGTTACCTTTCGTCTGTAGCATTAGTAGGATGGAACAGGATGGATGGATGGAGGCATGTGTGTTCCAGGCTTTATGTTTTGGAAGTAGTTTTTAAAAAAATATTCTCTGGGAGAACAGAGAAAAGTACTAAATTATTTAAGAGCTATAGAAAAACACTTCAGTGAGAGACTTACAACCGCACTCTACAACCAGACACAAGCTTACTCTGTGTCCATTCAGTGTGCGCCAGCCTTGAGGCAACTCCTGAGGAAAAAAGGTGAATCCTAGCTTAGCCAAAACCACACAGCCACACTTCCATGGCTTTGGAGAGAAGGTAGCTTGTGCCAGTAGCTTTGAGAACTGGTACAGCAAGCCTTAGTCACCCCGAGAAATGCAGTGCTGATACTTCTTCAGGGCTTGGTATGTTTGCTCTGACTCGATGACTGTGCACAAGTGTAGGCACATGATAATTCTACATACTGATGGCCTCCTTAGGCTGGAAGAGAAAGCCCTAAGCAAACCAGAGACTGGAAGCATAAACAAAGTCAAATATGTACATTGGTGAGGGAAAAAAAAAAAGAAAAAAAAAAGACTACCACAGCATCTTGTGGATACTGGAAGTTCACATGAATTGATGAGGATAGTGAAGAAAGAGCCCAAGAAAAGGAAATCTACTGAAGGTAATAAAATGCATATCAACATCTAAAACTGCATCCAGCTTAGGAGCATCCTAATAATCTCAGTATTAATATTCAAAGAGAAAATTGTATCCCATGGGGAAATGCACATTTTTAACTTGCTACACACTTCTTTCAATAGTGGATTATGGTTCATGTGGGAGGCAGGATGCTGGGTTTAGGTGGACATTTGATCTGACATGGAAAGACCCTTATTCTGATGTGATGAAGGAGACCAGGAGTGTATGCCTTGCTGGAAGGCATTTGGGAATCCAGAAGGAAGAAAATATGACAAGAGCAGACAAGCTGATCTAGTGCTTCTTTCTGACCTTAAGCTCTGGAAATAGCCAAACACCAGGACTGCTGCCAGTGAGCAAAGCATCAGCTTGTGATGATGATTAAAAGCCTCCTTGAGCATTAATGGGGTTAACTGCTGTAATGGTGATTGCAGAAATGCTTTCCAGCATTAAAGTGCGTTGCCAACAAATAAAGAATCGCAAACATGTTCAAAGTCTCTGAAAATGCTTTGGCAGTGTTGGTGCTAACACAGGAGGAGGAGAACATCCACTGAAAAGCCAAGGCAAGCAAAACAGCAGATTTCTTCAGACAGATTTTTGAAAATAAAAGCAAAAGCAGGTTTGGTTTTGCGTTCCAGAAGAGCATTCGATCCCCATTAATGTACTGTATTCTTGCAAGGCGCCTGCTATGTACTGCATTTAATGCAGAAGATGAGCCAATATATTTGGAGGAAATTCAAATTTTTCCTCAAGATAAAACAGGATTTTGCTTCTAATATCATTACAGAATGGACATACAAATTGCAGAGCTCAAAGCACCAGAAATCTGCCAAAGTATGTAACCACTGTGATTTAAAAAAAGGCAGGATTTGAGGAGCAACGATAGACTTCAAAGGGAAGCCAATAAAGTCCCATTCTCCTGAGACTTATGCTGAGGAAAATAAAGTAAAATTTCTAGAAGAGGGAATAATGAAGATGCTTCTGTTTCCAGACAAACAAATCAAGTACCGAAGGGGAAAAAGATCCACTTTTAAAGACTGAACAGGCTCTCTGATTTCTTCCCAAATTAAGTAAGCAATGCTTAGAAAAGCAAAGGTCCTTCTGAGACATGGTGAGGCACCCTTCTCATTTTTGAAGATCATACATTGTCTCTTTGCCTAGATACTTTTCCAAACTTAAGGTTTACAGTCACTCTAGCCACAGCTAAAATTCACACGGCATCTAGTTAGATTTACAAAATAACTTCAGGTTTCTGCAGGTGTTATCTCTACACAGACTTTGGACTGGATTCAAAGATGGGGAGATGTGCTGCAATGCTAAACATGGCAAAGGCTGACTTTGAGGGCAGTTTTATCTGGCAGCTGGCAATGCAACAGAGATATAAGACCTAAGGCAGCCAGATCAGATAGTAAAAAAAGAGAGATTCCAGCACGACAGCCCTAATCTGAAAGGAGGAAAAGAATTAGCTTGCACAGGCTTCTCTCTGCTGGTAAAGTTTGCTGTTCAGCTTACAACTGAACTATTAGGTGACTCATGGAAGTCTGACTTATTTGTTATTTCATGGAAACCAGGCCAAGGTGGAGAGACATAGGGTAAAGCCTGAGGCCATATTGATCTGTGGGTGGGATGCACCTCCCAGCTCTCCTGCAAGGGCAGAGACTGAGCTGTATGGTACTGCTGGTCTACCTGTAACCATCTCCTGGAACGGAATCTGGAAGATATGGGCAGTTTGCGTACCAATACGCATCGTGTGGGTACAGTTAGATGCCAATTGATTGGGATCCTCAAAAGCCAGCACAGGAGAGCTATCAAAGGCTAGCAGCCAGCAGAAAAATACCAAAGACTATGGTGGTTCAGTGGAGGTGTTCTTCCTTTAGGTGCCTGAGCCCAGAATCTTCTCCAAAATAAACCTGAATTATTTTAAAAGATAGCAGAACTGACTCTTGCTGCCACTTCGCCTTTCTTTACAATGGTTAGAGCTCTGACCAAGCCCCACAGGAAACCTGGTGTTGCTCCTTCCTTTGTCTGACAAGAGTAAAACGCCCAAAAGTCTACTATGTGCCCAAACCATCAGGACTATGAGAGTATAGTCACAATCCTTCAGACCAAAGATGTATTAGTTTTCACAGAAACAATAAAAAATGTTACTGAGGAAGAGAAAGAAGAATCCTGGGTCTGGTTCCATGATGAAAGGGGACTTTAAGTACTTCTTCCCATTGCCTTTGGTGGGACAGGGCTCAGTTATACTGCCTGGAGATCCAAGCCATCATGGCTTGTGCAAGGCCTGAAAAACACTTTTGCTGATCTCGAAGCAGAAACAGATGCCAGAGTCATAGGTACTTTTTGTGGCAAGACTTTACTATAAGAAATACCTGTAGGCTGTCTGCACAGATTTCACCGAACAATGGCAGTGTTTTTAGCAGCAGCGATGTAACTGAGGGCTTAAAAAAAAACGAGGCTACTCCATGTGGTCATCAAAACTGAACAAGGGAAGAAGAGAAAATTGAGTGCAATGCATGGTTTACGTTGCTAGAAGGTAACAGCTGCTGGCCAGTCTGAGACAGAAATAAGATAGGTTTCTATTAAAATACTCTTATTTCCATGACCTGACACTTTCTGCATTGGATGCATAACATTTTTTACTGTAATGTGAATTTCATATGCTATGTCTGGGTGCTCAGGCAAAGGCTTTCTGTCTGCATTGATTATACTCAACTTTTACATATATAATTTAGTGCAAACAATTCAATCTCTCTCACAATATTTTTTTTTTTCCACTAAACAGGGCCAATGGGTAACAGTTAAGATGTCTGAATTGAAGGGACAGAAAAGACTCCCTGGTTATCTAATCTTACTCCTGCAAGAACAGACCAAAGAATTTTACTGCTGTACCAAGCCAATTCTGGCTGAATTAGGTCAAAGCGTTGTTCTGCTCAAATCATCCGTCTCACATCTCTATCCTTTCTCAGTTTTGGCCAATGACCTTGATGGAAAATCAGGTGTCAAATGGATCATCTTTGAAGAAAAATACATGCTGCTTTTCACTTTGGACTTCACTATTCTGCCTTCTGCACTTTTATATGAGCTGACTTGGCAGCATTCTGTTTTCCCAGAATGATCCATGCTCTTTCTGTAGAGACATACAGACAGGCAGCAGAATCATGAAAGGTGATGACGATCACAGCTGCTTCAGGAACCGTCCCGTCTGCTTTTGGACTTCCCAACACAGAGAAGTAAAGACAAGACGGTGGTATGGCTGGCTAACCTATGACTCAAACATATCCTTTTCAGGTGCTACAGGATAAAGGCTTGTTAATGCCTGCAGTTTAATTTGCATCTTGTTCAGCAGTCACGGTGCTATTCTTGCATTTGAGCTGAAGAGTCAGGACCTGGAGTAAGAGCTATGACCTTCAAACCAGGATTTGAGGCAGAAAGGTGTTTGGGTTTATGGTTATAAGTTAGGAAGTGTGAGAAAAAGCTCAGATTCAGGGTTTGTGGTTTATGGTTCGAAACTATTTTGAGATTTTGATAGTCTGCCTGCAACTCTAAAGTTTCGTGGCTTCTGACTAGGGTGAGACATTAGATAAACATGAACATCTCCTAAAAGCAGATACTGAAGCTTTTCAGCAACTGAAAAGTTGCCTGATTTTGTGGCTGAAATAGGAATATTTAATTTCCCTGTAAGGATGCAAAATGTCTTGGCAGGGACGCTGTCTCATGGTGGAGATAACAATCTAATAGATCCTTGCAGCGCTGTTGCCCATCATAAAGACAACCTCCTGGCCTTCTGTCACAGAGAACGAGTGGTATAGACTCACCCTGAGCAACAAGAAGTGGCATCAGTGAATTTTATCACCTGGAAACACGTGAACAGTCTCTGCGCTCCTTCTCCTTTAACACGATGTAAAGCTTCTTGGGACGTATGGCACTTACTAACTGCAGAGCTCACAAAGCAATGCACTCAAATGACATTTATTTTACTGTTTCTGCGCCTGCTGTGAAAACCAAACTTCTTCAGGATTCTATTATCAATTGTTGCTAAACAAAAAAAAATATGTCACCTGTGCACAAAGCCATTTCCATGGCTTCGGAGAGAATGAGGCTTGCGCTGGCAGCCTGCAGTTAGAAACTTCCACGAGAGTTCCACAGAGCTTTTAGATAAGGCCAGAGACTGATATCACATTAAATCCCACCCCTGTTATAGTCAAGGGAAAGATCCCATTAACTTCATGAGCGTCTGGATTTCCTACATTGTACATACAAATGTGTACAGTAGCTTTTTTTGAACTGAGGTAATGTGGGGAGGTGCAGTAAGGGAGAGATGAAAACAAGCTACAGGATAACAGAAGAACTCTCCCATGAAGGCATTTGTCTTTGACTGACTGAATCAGAACTTTTATTGTTCGCATGTTGTTCCTGTAGCAAAGGGTTGGCTTCTGGTTCTTACTGTCTAACACTTTAAAATATGGGTCACAGAAATAAGTTTATCTCCAGAGCTTAGGGTCTGTTCTTCCAATCTACTTACAGGAGAGAGAGAAGGAGAGAGAGAGAGAGAGAGAGAGAGAGGAAAGCAGAACTGCTTCCAGGGAAAAAAAAAGTAATGATCGCAGATCTCTGACAGGTTGATACTCTGAAATAATTCAGAAGTCATGAAGACTTCCAGCAGTTACAGATCCACATGCAAAGCTTACTCTGCTCCTTAAATAATCCTGGAGGAATCAGTGTCCAAAAAAACAACAAACAGCTTGTTCTAATCTGTGAACGTGTACGTGTAAAATAACTTCAGTACTATTAATTAATACAAATCATGTTGTGACAGACAACATAACAGCATGGAAGCTGCTTGTCCAACTTAGGTGGATGCGTATAGAAAGGTTGCAGTTTCTGGAAGGCTTCCGAGTGAATTAAAAAAGGCTGTCAGCCTGTCTGTTTTAGCCAGGAGTACAGCAAAGGCAGCTCATGAAACATCACACCTGAAAGGCATTTACGTGACACATCCTTCTCCCTCTGACATGCACTGCAAAATCTGTAGAACTACTGGATTTTTTTTTCAGCTTGTTTTGCACTAAATAAACTGACTTAACCAATCCTGAATTCCTGCCATCCTCACTGATGAGGTATAAGAAATTGGAAAGCACCAAATGTGCAGTGCAGAACAAAAGACCTCGGCAACTCTTTTTCGCACTAACACTCAATCACCCATACACAATCCTGACCTAGTCTTGGAATTCTTTCAAAGCCAAAACTGCTGGTTAGCATCCAAGGAGCATTTTGGGATGAGGACAGAGAAAAGGCCACATAATTGTCAACACTCTAAAGAGAACGCGGCATGTATGGGCCTGATCCTGCAGAGAGTCGCATGCTCTGGTCACAGGACCAGCCCCATTCATAATGCCAACATGCACATACTGAGTAAACTGAGTGTTTGCTTAATTAACTGCCGGAGGAAGGCAAAACTCTCTAGCCATTCACTGTATTTTCACATGGTTACAAGTGCTGGCACAAGGAGGAGGGTGGGAATGTATGGGCCAGGCTAGGGAAGGAGCAGAGTCCCTTCCCACTCAGTCACAGGTCACTCATAGATCAGGTTAAACTGGTTGCCAAATCTTGAACTGCTCTAAAGTAATTCTGCTTCAGAGAAAGGAACTAATCACACCTGCTCTCTGACAAAACAACGCTGAGACCAAAAACGAAGCAGAAAAAATGGATGATGACAATTCCCTTGAAAAGTAAAGCAGCAGACGTAAAAATGTCAAATGTCACGTCCTGAGAAGCCTAACGAGATCAAACACAATGAAAATGAGCTCATTTTTGAAATGGGTATTTCCAGGGATGCAAAGAGGTATAAAATGACTTCTCAGCTTCTGTTTCATGGAATAGAAATAGCTTCCTAACTGCAATGCTGCAGAATCGCAGTAGGGATAAACAGCAAAAATCCTGCAAAATCCATACAGGATCACAGAAGATATAAAAACCAACCAACCAACCTAAAAAAAAAAAAAGAGTTTAATGCTACTTTAAAAGAAATTGCAGGATTTCCTTTCAAGTTTTATTATACCCTTCTTTAGCAGCCAGCTGCCCCTAATATCCTCTTGCAACAGGATACTACAGGATGCCGAAACTCCCAGTAAGTAGGATCTGGATCCAGTCATCTAACCACATCACTGTCTCTACGGTAACCCAGGCCAGCCCTAAATACTATAATCCTGCTTTACTATAGTAAAGCCAGTTAATGGCTTTCATTCAGTGTTCCTGCCAAATAATGGTGCTCTAATATTTATTGACATTTTAAATCTGTCCACCTATTTGTTACACTGGAAAGCGATGTACGGGAAGCATTCGTAGAAGAAAGGAAGCTATTAAGGACCTCAGTCTGCTGACATTATCAAGTTGTGGTCCTGCAAAGTCCAGCTCCTAAGACTGTCATCGTTTAAATCAGTGCCACGACTGCCAGGAGTGAGTCCCTGCAGAGTAGGGGGACGCTGGGGCAGGCAAGGGACCAGACCCCAGCTTTCTGGCAGGTTCTCAGCCAGTGCCATTAGCAGTGGATGACCGGAGCATCCCATTGGCATGCACTGGCTGTCCTAATTAAAGAGTGAATAAATGCTCTGTGATGGGCTCTGGGGAGAATGCAGAACAGGCAGGGTGTGTCAGACTCTCAAACTGGGAAGCAAATATTGCTTCGTCAGTACTACTGACAATTTAATTATGATTTTCCACAAACATTCCATTCAATTCCTTTTTGGGAGACAGACGGTTAAGTCTAAAAAACAGGGCAGCTCTTTAACTTCTCAGATCATATAAAAGGATTGCTCTATTTTATTGCTATTCTATTTTTTATTGCCCTACTTTTTTCTAGCTTTTTGTTCTACTTTTCCATTGTTCTATTTACTTACTGTGGAAAAAAAAAAGCTTTATAGAATATTATTTCTAGATGGCTTTTTTCTTCTTTGATGGGTGAAAAAAGTTGGCTGTAGGATTTAATACTAACATTTTCTGCGCTACGTGTAAGTTTGGGAGCCGGCTTTCTGAAAGGATCAGACATAAAAATCTACTGGTTTCAGACAAATGGAATTCAGTAGGACTTTTCTCCAAGCATTGCCACCTTCCACCCTGCGTAATCCTTGCATCACTCCTGTGCTCCTAGTAGGATGGGGAAGCACGCCATGAGGAATTTATAGCGGGAAGCAATCTGCTGCTGTTACACACCCCTAAACGTTAGCGTAAAGAGTCATTTAGATTTTTAACAGGTCAGCAGGATGTAAAAATACCAATGCAAAGGCATCAGAGCTGGCTCCTCGGCGACATGGAGAAGGGGCATGGGGAAAATGCCCTTCCCTCCTGCCCAGGGGAGGTGGATTAAGGGGCACTGAGGGAAGGGGAAAGCACGATTAACTGTGATGGTGCTCCAGTCCCTCCAACATACACACACAGAAACAGACAGACAGACACAGAGACACGCGCAGACACAGAGTCACAGACACACAGTCGGACACACGCAGAGACATGCACAGACACAGAAACACACACAGACACGGACACACACACACAGGGACACACAGACACACAGACACCCCCCTCCCGGTACATACAGATACAGACAGACAGACTCACAGACACACAAACAGATAGACACACACACACATGCACAGACGCACAGAGACAGAGACACCCAGGTACACTCAGATGCGGACACACAGAGTCACGGACACACCGACTCACGGACACACAGAGTCACAGACACACACACAGCTGCACACATGCAAAGACACACATAGGTGTACAGAAACACATACACATGCACAGAGACGGACACACAGACACACACAGACACACACAGACAGACAGACACACAGACACACATAGACACAGACAGACAGACACAGATGTATACAGACAGACACACAGACAAAAACACCGACACACAAGACACACAGACACACGCAGACAGACACACAGACACAGAGATACAGAGACGCACACAGACATACACACAGAGACATGGACACACGGACACACAGACACAGACACACAGAGAAACAGAGACACACACAGACACACACAGACACACAAACACAGAGAAACAGAGACACACACAGACATACAGACACATAGACACACAAACACAGAGAAAGAGAGACACACACAGACATACGCACAGAGACACGGACACACAGACAGAGATACAGAGACACACAGAGACGTGGACACACGGACACACAGACACAGACACACAGAGAAACAGAGACACACACAGACACACAAACACATAGAGGAACAGAGACACAGACATACGCACAGAGACACGGACACACAGACACGGACACACAGAGGAACAGAGACACAGACATACGCACAGAGACACGGACACACAGATACACGACATGGACACAGACAGACACACAGACACACACAGCGCCCCCCCCCACCCCGCTCCCCCTCTCCCGCAGGACGCCCCCCTCCCCGGGCATTCCCCTCCCCTCCAGGCAGGCTCCTACCTTTCTCCGCGGCCCCGCGGTCCCCGGGCTCGGAGCAGCCGGGAAGCGGAGGGGGCGGGATGATGATGGTGCCGCTGCCGCTGCCGCCGGCGGGCGAGGGGGGCGCTGGCGGGCGGCGCGGGGCCTGCGGGCCGGGCCGGCGGAGGGGCGGGCGGCGCTTTTGTTCGCCCCGCGCGGGGGCGGCGGGGACTGACCTGTTGCTGCCGGCGGGGAGAGCGCGGGAGGGGCGGCCGAGAGGGAATTCATTCCCGGCTGAGAGGGAGGCGATCACGGAAACCCTGGGTTGGAAGAGACCTTTAGACATCATGGAGTTCAACCGTGCCTTCCGCTAGCAAACCGTGTTCCCCGGCGCCTCATCCACCCGCCTTTTAAACCCCTCCAGGGACTGGGACTCCACCAGCCCCCTGGGCAGCCTCTGCCAGTGCCTGAGAATCCCTTCGGTGAAGAAACTTTCCATAATCGTAGAATCGTAGAATAACCAGTTTAGAAAAGACCCATCAGATCATCGAGTCCAGCCATTCCTATCAAACACTAGCCCATGTCCCTCAGCACCTCGTCCACCCGTCCCTTAAACCCCTCCAGGAAAGGTGAATCAACCACCTCCCTGGGCAGCCTCTGACAGGGCCCAATGACCCTTTCTGTGAAAAATTTTTTTCCTAATGTCCACCCTAAACCTCCCCTGGTGCAGCTTGAGGCCATTCCCTCTCGTCCTGTCCCCGGTCACTTGGGAGAAGAGGCCAGCACCCTCCTCTCCACAACCTCCCTTCAGGTAGTTGTAGAGAGCAAGGTCTCCCCTCAGCCTCCTCTTCTCCAGGCTAAACACCCCCAGCTCTCTCAGCCGCTCCTCATCAGGCCTGTTCTCCAGCCCCTTCACCAGCTTCGTTGCTCTTCTCTGGACTCACTCCAGAGCCTCAACATCCTTCTTGTGGTGAGGGGCCCAGAACTGCACACAGGATTCGAGGAGCAGTCTCTCCAGTGCCGAGTACACTGTCCATTCTGAACCTGCCCTGATGCACCTTGAGGCCATTTCCTCTCCTATAACCTGTCACTTGGGAGAAGAGATCAGTACCCATCTCTCTACAACCTCCTTTCAGGCAGTTGTAGAGAGCAATAACATCTCCCCTCAGCATCCTTATTAACTTGTGCCCTCACTAGAGCCCTCATGGAGCTCCCAGACTGAAGCTGTCTCACTGGAGCCCCCACTGGAGCTACCTTCATGACCATCCTGACCGGAGCCCCGACTGGAATCAGGGCTTGCACCCTTAGCAAGTTTGTGGATGATACTAAGCTGGGTGGAAGTGTGGATCTGCTGGAGGGCAGGGAGGCTCCAAAGGGATCTGAACAGGCTGGACTGCTGGGCTGAGTCCAATGGGATGAGGTTTAACACGGCCAAATGCCGGGTCCTGCACTTGGGGCACAACAACCCTGAGCAGCTACAGACTAGGAGAAGCCTGGCTGGAAAGCTGCCTGGAGGAGAAGGACCTGGGGGTGTTGGTTGAACATGAGCCAGCAGTGGCCCAGGTGGCCAAGAAGGCCAATGGCATCCTGGCTTGGATCAGAAACGGCGTGACCAGCAGGTCCAGGGAGGTTCTTCTCCCTCTGTACTCGGCACTGGTGAGACCGCTCCTCGAATCCTGTGTTCAGTTCTGGGCCCCTCACCACAAGAAGGATGTTGAGGCTCTGGAGCGAGTGCAGAGAAGAGCAACGAAGCTGGTGGAGGGGCTGGAGAACAGGCCTGATGAGGAGCGGCTGAGAGAGCTGGGGGTGTTCAGCCTGGAGAAGAGGAGGCTGAGGGGAGACCTCATTGCTCTCTACAACTGCCTGAAAGGAGGTTGTGGAGAGGAGGGTGTTGGCCTCTTCTCCCAAGTGACAGGAGACAGGACAAGAGGGAATGGCCTCAAGCTGCGCCAAGGGAGGTTTAGGCTGGACATTAGAAAAAAAAAATTCACAGAAAGGGTCATTGGGCACTGGCAGAGGCTGCCCAGGGAGGGCGTTGATTCACCTTCCCTGCAGGGGTTTAAGGCATGGATGGATGAGGTGCTGAGGGACACGGTTTATTGATTGATAGGAATGGTTGGACTTGATGATCCTGGAGGTCTTTTCCAACCTATTGATTCTGTGATTCTGTGATTGCCCTGATTGGAACTCCCAGACCAGAGCTCCCAGGCTGGAGCCCTGACTGACCATGCCCTATTCCTCCCCTTGGCTGCACTGGCTGTTCTCGCCACGGAAAGCAATGGGGTGAGTATGGAGCCTCTGGGTTATTCTCCTGACAGAAACAACAGAGTGGAGGGCAGACGGTTTCAGCTTGGCTGCAGTTTGGGTCTGGGTCCCATTTTATCCCACTCTTTAAAGCTGAGATGCTCATCAGGATTCCTCAAATTAGACCCATCTGTCAATTTCTTAAAAAGCCCCTTATGTTATGTTAATTGTACCCTGAGTCTGCTGCTAATGCAGGCAGCACTTATCCAGCTCAGATCCCACCGTGGCTGAAATCTGACTTATACCAAGGCAGCAGAGATGGACACCACACTATCAAGACTTTCTAAATTATTGCTGATGCCCAGATGGATCTTATTCCCATTGCAACATATAGTTTTCCTGTGATGCTGATATCTCAAAACACTATTTGTCTGCAGCTTTCCTCTTTTCCCCTCTTTTTGCTGACTCCAGTGTTCCATCAGACTGGTTCCTCTGTAGCCACCCAACAAGTGGCTCTTGGCCCCAGGGAGACACTCCTGGGTAGATTTGCAGAGCTACTCCCATCTCCTCTCTCCAATTAACCCAGCAGTTAATTTCTTCCATGCTGCAGTGTAACCATTGGAGCTGCGTATTCTTCCAGCTTCGTAGTGGTGAACGTTAAGCATGGCTGGTTGTCTTCTCATTCATTTTCATAGAATCATAGTATCACCAGTTTGGAAAAGACCCACCGGATCATCGAGTCCAACCATTCCTATCAAACACTAAACCATGTCCCTCAGCACCTCATCCACCCATCCCTTAAACACCTCCAAGGAAGGCGACTCAACTCCCTTCCTGGGCAGCCTCTGCCAGTGCCCAATGACCCTTGCCATGAAAATTTTTTTTCCTAATGTCCATCTTGAACCTCCCCTGGTGCAGCTTGAGGCCATTCCCTCTCATCCTGTCCCCAGTCACTTGGGGACATTTTATCTCATTGGTTCCACTTACTGACTTCAGTTTCGCTCAAAGTCTTATGTGTTGAGTTAGCCCTTAATAAACTGCTTGTATGCAGCACTGGGTAAGTATAACCACTTGAAACCCTTGGCTCCACTCATGTTATGCACTTACTGAAGTGCAGCACTTAACTGGAAGGTTGGCTTTCCAGGTGAGGTCATGTCTCAGCTCTGCTGAGAGAAGCTAGCATGCTTTTTGGTGCCATGAGATAAATAAGTAATAATCATGCAGTGTTGCAGGCGTCAGAATAATGGGCAATCACAATATGTGTCTTTTGCATAATAGCAAATTTCATCTCTGTCCCCTGGTTTGGGTCCACAACAGGACTGGTAGTTTCTGTACGTGGTTTTATTCCTTGCTAGCTGGAAGAAGTTTCTGTGTGACACAGCAAATCTATTAAAGGCTGCCAGAAATAACTCTTCTCTCCTGACATCAAGAACTAATCTTCCTGCTGGTTCTTTTTACTTTAAATACTAAGATTTGAAGATGTCACTGAAATTAGACAACCGATACAGGTCTGGGAAATTGTTTATACTTTTTAAATGCCCATATTCTATTCTTATGTGGAGGATCATCTCCCTTTGATGTGCCTGGCTTCTCTTCATGCTGATGAGAATATGTGCTTGTGCCAACAGTATTGTATCTGAGATCATTTGAGATTGTTCTGACTCGTGCTTTCCAACTATATGGTGATTTTAAGCACTACTGGATTTGCTTAACTCCTCTTCAGGTTTAACTGTCACATTGCATTCCAGTTTGTGTGTACACAGAGGTGTTTGAGCTACTTTTGAGCTCAGGTTTGCTGAGCCTTTAGTACAATTTTTGCAAAGTACTGCTGCTCTGCAAATCATGGACTAGACATCTTCCCATGGAGAACAAGGCTGCTTATCGACTAGCCTTTCAGATTTTAGGAGAATTGTATATGTTACTATAGACCAGGACACCCATGGTAGAAAACATCTCGGTTCTAGCTGTTTGATTTCTCTACTTAGCTAGAGTTCCCTGAAGCTCCATTTATTATTAATGCACAGGAATAACATCTGGAGGGCATCTATTTCTCATCTATCTTAAACTGCTTAGGAGGAGGTGAATCATCCTTTGGTGTTGCTTGTTTCTCTCCATTAGCTGTAAAGTCAGACTGGTGCAGTAATAGACAACTAATTTTTAAACACGTACATTAAATGAGATGAATCATTGTTGAAGTCCCTGCCTTAAAAGTATTCAGGTGTCACAGCTCGTGGGATTCATCATTTGGTGCCTGTCACGAATTTCGGTAGTCCAGCCAACATGACAGATATTAAGGGGGACTTACAGCATGTAACTACTGCTACTGGCCATCAGGATAATATTCAATAATAGAAAGGAAATACAATTTTCAACTGTGGAAGAATTTTATCATATGTATTTCTTACTAAAAAAAAAGAAACCCAGATGAAGAGATAGGAATAGGAAGGTTTGTTTGTCTCGTGCACCTAAATTTGGACACAAAATAGACATCCTTTCTGTCTGTTTAATCTACATCATGCAAAACAAAAGCCTCTCAATGCCTTCTTCTTAGAATGCGTCAGACTGTGACATCTGTAGTGCAGAAATGAGCAGTAGAGCTGAATGCCATTCTAGTCACAGGAGCACCAAACGGTGCCCAGATCCAGGGAGAGGTACATCTGCTCAGAGCTTACCGGGGCTCTGCTCTTACTCTTTCCCGCTGGCTGCAGGAGCAGCTGCTTTGCTGCCATGCCCAGCTTTTAGGTTGTTGTACTGTTCCTCAGTAAAATGAGCCAGCATGTCACCTCAAAAATCAATCGGCTCAGCCTCAGGTGGTTTGATTCTTGGCCACTGAAGTTACAGAATTATGTAAGGAGGTTAGGAACCATTTAACAAAATCGTTACTTCATCTAGATTAAATACTCAAGGCATATCCTATGGACCAAGAGGCTTTAAACCTTTCTAGATAACGGGCTCAGTGCGTAGCTCACTCAGGCACACGTAGTCTAGCTTTTATGGGTGAGTGAGGTAGAGTCCTGCAGGTAGTGTACCCACGGCAGCATGGAGCCCCGCAGGGGCCCATGCTCAATTATTTACCCAGCTAATTAGTAGGCTGTGGGTACATGTCCAGCATACTAGGTATGACATGGTATGCCTACACGGTCTAGACCGGCTGCCAGCATCCATGTAGATGCCGAGCTGTTGGTGGGCTATTCTTTTATATTTCAGATTGGCACAAGGATGTCTTAGATAAATAAACATTGCAGCATCAATGATCCAGAACCAGCATAGGTGAAACTAGGTAATATTCCTCCTGCACAGATCAGCAGTAGCTAATGTCAGTGGTCCCTGCAATAAGCAGAGCAGAGATCTGGTTAATGGCCAGAAGCCAAAATGTAAAAAAAAAAAAATAACCCAAAACTAACAGAGAAGAAAACCTTTTGCTCATCCTGTGTTTGACAGCTGAACACTCCTGTGTGAAATGCTTCTTGGTATTATAACACAATGGCCTCGAGGACTGGTTTGATGCTATTGCTGCCACCGACGAAACACTTATTGTATTTCTGCTGAGCAGACAAAGACGCCTAAAATACATTTTGTATATTTGGAATACAAACCCCATACATGCTGTAAGCGTGTTACACAGGATATGTTGCCTCTGTCTGATGTTGACCTAAGGTGACCTGCCATTGTGTGTTAGTCTTCACACAACCCTATAACACACCCGAAGAGCAGAACTGAAAGAAAAGGGCTGTTTGCATCAGGACAGTCATCACCTAGTAGCAAATAGAAGGAAAAACAGATCATAAAGATTTCCTCTGTGTTGGGTTGTGTATGTACCGGAGACAGATCAATATTGGTTTTAGTTTAAGAATAAAACCCCCAGCATAACAATAGAGACTGTATTAGTGCAGACTTTTATCACCTGAAACAATGCTCTGAACAGGTAAAACAGCTTTTAATGAAGTTGAAAGCATTCGATAAGGTTAAACGATGAGGAAAACACAGCATTTACTTAGGTGAGTAATTAAGAAGATGTACACATTTCCTAATTTGCTAAAAACATAGTAAAACCCCCCAAAATTGTTAGAGGAGAATGAAAGACTACCCTTGCTCTTCACAGTGCTCTGAGATTATCCAGAGCACTCATTAGTTCTTCCCAGCCATAATTAGCCATGGATTGTTCCACCATCTGCCTCATCAACATGTGTCTATGACTTCGGCTTGTGAGCAAGATATCTCGTGACCAGTACATTTATCCCAAAATACTGATATCTCAGTGAACCATTATTACGTATAGATATGGGCTATAGCTACATTTGTTTGCCTTGGCTGTAGGGTTTGTGCAAGGAAGGGACTGGCATGTGGATCCCACCTGGAACAGCCTCAGGATGTGTCTTAATAACATCTGAAGTGCCCTGGAGTTCAACAGCATAAATGCAGCTTAAGTTAACTGATGGTGTCAGTTGCTTGTGATCGGGATTAAGAGCATCACAGGCTGCTCTGGGCAACGCTGCTTAAAAGTTGTTGCACTTCCAAATCTTGGCTGAACCAGGGGTAATCCTCCTCGTTAATGCACACAGTCTGTGCTTCTCAGCTCTCCAGAAAAAGAAATCTCTTTACAAAGGGAAGATTCAAAGACATTTAGTATAGTCTGACAGGCACGTTCTGCAACTTGAAACGCACACAGAAAGAGCAAACCAGAGAAGCTGAGAGGAAACAACTTTTACAATTTGCTTTGGAAGGCGTGGGTTAATACTTTTTTCTTTTTTTGTGCCAACATTCAAGGCAACCTTGATGCTGAAGGTGAAACCCATAGAATTTCTCTCCAGTGTGGAATAACAGAAAGCAAAACTGAAAATTCTGTATTTCCATAGCTAAGCTACATCTAGCTTCTTGAATTTGAAACCTTTCTTGTTATCCACACCTGGGTATCTGAATACACAGATTTCAGTGGAAATTAGGTACGCTGGTGCTTGAAAAAAACTCTGCTGGAGGCTCGCCTGAATCTTTTGATGTCAAAATACTCCTTAAAGCGGATTTCCAGTGAACTCTTATGAGTAAGATTTCATCTCCCCCAAGGTGTATCATTTTAATCCTAGGTGTTCTGGCTCATCTTCCAGGTTGGGAAGACACATAATTGTGATTATCTCTGGAGTCTAACAATAATCACAACAGGAGAACTTGCAGTTCTGCCGTCAAGGCCTGTTTTGCTGGAGGAAAAACAATTCCCTTTGAACGCCTTTGAAGGTCGTGCTGTGAACAACTAACTGCATTTATGGTGTAGTTTATAGAGCTTGGCCAAAGCACTTGAGGTCCTTTTGGTCATACATCAACATTGTTACATTTCAAATGGAGCCTCAGTAAATCTTCATTCACCTAGGAAATTTCCAGATCCTTTCATCTGAAGCCACTCCAGTGTTTCTATTTTGATTCTTTGTTTTAGGAAGCAAGGAATGTTTCTGACAGCTTTGTAGCTGGGCATGCCTTTAAGGAAATGGCTGTGATCATGCAAGCACAAGCATGAGGCAGCATCAAATCATCTAATTCTGAACGATCTTGAGCTGTATTTCTCAAGTCCAACAGCAGATAGGTCTAGCGGTGTGCATGCTGCATTTGTGAGGAATGGGATGTGGGTTCCATACACAACTGTAAAACCCCTCAATTGGGAAGAAGAAGGAAGTAAACTAGAATTTTAAGCTGTGGTGTGGTGCAAGCAGCTGATGAACCATCACAGACTAACATATATCTCCATCTCCTGACTGTAGGAGACTGGTCTTAAGTTCTGGACCACTAGGCAACCATATAGAATGACAGAATGACAGAATTATAGAATCGCTGGGTTAGAAGGACCTTTTGAGACCATCAAGTCCAGCCATTCCTGTCCACTACTCAGTCATATCCACAAGGACCTCATCTACCTGTCTTTTAAATTCCTTTAGGCTGGGGAACCAGCCACCTCCCTGGGCAGCCTCTGCCAGTGCCCAAAAACCCTTTCAACGAAGAAATTTTTCCTAATGTCCAATCTGAACCTGCCCTGACACACTTTGAGGCCGTTCCCTCTCTTACTATCCCCGGTCACTTGGGAGAAGAGGCCAACAGCCACCTCAGTACAACCTCCTTTTAGGTAGTTGTAGAGAGCATTAAGGTCTCCCCTCAGCCTCCTTTTCTCCAGGCTGAACAACCCCAGTCCCTTCAGCTGCTTCTTATAACACTTGTTCTCCAACCCCTTCACCAGCTTCACTGCCTTTCTCTGGATGTGCTCCAGGACCTCAGTGTCTTTCTTGTAGTGAGGGGCAGGTTGTGTGGACGTGTGAGGCTACATCAGTATCAAGAAACCAGAGGCAGAGAGCCAGTTCTGTGAGTGGCACCACAGAGTTTACATCCACGTAGTTCACCAGTCCTCAAAATATCGCAAGTCACCTCCTCAGAGTTGCCTGGTGGAAGCAGCCCAGGCCAGGCTCCACCCCAGAGAGCCAACTACTATCTGTCATCACAGGTCAGTGCCCAAGATGTCACCCTAGTCCCAGCCAGTTCACTAGCACGGTCAACAATCACACGTACGGGATAGGATGTCTGCAAGGATGAGGCGGTTTCTAGGGCTAATCGTGGCCTTAGAAAGCAGGGATGCTTTAATCTTTGTGCTTTTACATCCTCATCACGTGGCTTCAAGTCAAGCAAGCACTTCTCAGCTCCGTTTCTCCCTAGCTACGGATGATATTAATCTGCTTTCTTAACAGGACTATTATTATGTGAAGAGTTATTACTGTGAAGATATGCAACACAATCTAAAAATACTATGTCAGCTCCATGGAATCACTCACAGTACAGATTAGCTCTTACTGAACCCGCCATTATAGATGCATCTTTCAAACTACAGATTTTCCTCATCCTCAAATGCATTTCACGAAAGCTGACTCATCTTTATGCCATCAGAAATTTAAGTAGGAGAGAAGACAGAGGAACAGCGAAGTTCAGCACTGAACCACAGTTCAGGAGACTCTTCCCAATATTCTGTCCTCTCTCAAAGGGGTCGTAAGCAAGGGAAGTGTCCAGAGGAGGCCACAAGGTTGGTGAGGGGTAGTGATATGAGGAGCGGCTGAAGCCACTTGGTCCGTTCAGCCTGGAGAAGGGACTGAAGAGGGACCTCGTAGCAGTTCACTGCTTCCTCACAAGGGAAGGAGGAGCAGGTGCTGAGCTCTTCTCTCTGGTGTCCAGCAATAGGACCTGAGGGAATGACAGGAGGATGTGCCAGGGGAGGGTTAGGTTGGACATTAGGAAAAGGTTCTTCCCCCAGAGGGTGGTGGAGCACTGGAACAGCTCCCCAGGGAAGCAGTCACGGTGCCAAGCCTGACAATATTCCAGAAGCCTTTGGACAATGCCCTCAGCCCCATGGTGTGAATGTTGGGGTGTCCTGTGCAGGGACAGGAGTTGGACTCAATGATTTTCGTTTGTCCCTTCCAACTCAGGTCATTCTGTGATTCAATTTTTAGACCTCAGCCTCCCACCCATAAACTTCAAGTCCCCACTGGGACATGATCTGCCCTCAGGAGTGTGAATGCACAGTACCCTGCACTCATGCATTTTGGTTTAGATGTTTTTCTGAACCACATAAAGAGATGTGGTATAAAACCAGGAGCAAAAGGCCGGGCTTTATCAGCAACCAAACACCTCTCAATAACTCTTCTTGTTTATTTACAGTAGCACAGGTACACATAGAAAGGCTGTTGCCCAGTCTGATGAATACAAGTCTCAGTGTTTAAACACAATCATGGGATTCTCTGTATCTCCTTTCGGGCAGATTAATTACAATGAATTGCCAGGTAGCAATTGAAAATTAATTTCCTCTGTTAATACTTTCACTCTGCAAAACTCATGTTGAATATTAACGCTTCTTATTTCTACGCATCATGCCTGCTGCCCGAGTGCTAGTACAAGCTCCATGTAGTCAGCACAGTCCTACTGTTCAGACAAGCTTTGCATCCACTGGTACAGGGGCCAAACTTCCTATAATAGGAATGGCATCATTTTTCAGAAGTAGCGTTTGCTGGTGTTTAAGGTGTAGAAACTTATAAAAGTCAAAAATCATAGAATGGTTTGGGTTGGAAGAGACCTCAAAGCTCATCCAGTTCATCCCTGCACAACCTGGGCCAGGGCCTCACCCCTCTCATCATGAAGAATTTCTTCCTAATGTCTATTGTAAATCTTTCCCCCTCCCAATTTAAAGCCATTCCCCCTCTTTCTGTCACTCCATGCCCTTGTAAAAAGTCCGTCCCCAGCTTTCCAGTAGCCCCTTCAGGCACTGGAAGGTCACTACCACTACAAGGTCTCCCTGGAGTCTTCTCCAGGCTGAACAACCCCCACTCCCTCAGCCTGTCTTTGTACCAGAGGTGCTCCAGCCCTCAGATCATCTTTGTAGCCTCCTCTGGACCCGTTCCAAGGGCTCCATCTCCTTATTATATTGGGGATTCCAGAACTGGACACAATACTCCGGATGAGGTCTCACAAGAGAGGAGCAGAGGGGCAGAATCCCCTCCCTTGCCCTGCTGGCCGCGCTGCTTTGGATGCAGCCCAGGACACGGTTGGTTTCTGGGCTGTTGCCATATTGCCAACTCATACAGAGCTTCTCTTCAATCAGCACCCCAAGTCCTTCTCTGCAGGGCTGCTCTCAATCACATCATCACTCATTCTGTCTTGAAACCACAGATTTCCGTGGCCCAGGTGCAGGACCTTGCACTTGGCCTTGATGAACCTCCTGAGGTTCCAGAAAAATATACATCATTTTTGTCCTAGTCACATATCCTATTTTCCCTTTCATAAGTCTATTAATATTTATATTATTCATTAATGCCTACCACAAATTCTAGCCTTCTATTTCAAAAGACGACTCAAACCCCGTACTTCTGAAGTTAATTTTTATCACATTTTTTATTTAACATTTTTCTCAGTTTATACTTTGAACATAAATACACAATTTTTTTTTGGCTCATGTTATAGAAGACGCTACTATGTGTTAGAAAACATATATAGAACATATTGTAGTGGTTACACTTGCTCCCTTCTTCTCCTAATATTTTATATAACTCCTATTAATCTAGAAAAACAGTGTGAGAAAGCAAAATGCAACCAACCCTGGAGCACTGTCTGCAATAGCTACAAAGACTATTTCCAGCTGTCAGAGAAGCTTTGGTTCCTGCCTGCTTTCATAGGTAATACCAGTGAGCTGCATTTCAGAAAATAAACCTTCCACCTTGCGCTCACTTACGTAGCTCCCCACAATGCACATTTTCAAAGACAGTCGTACAGCTTCTCTTTTGCTTTACAGCTCAGTAAGATAAATAGATATTTTCAAGAGTATAATGTAAATGAGGGACGCAGCTCTGTTCTTACTGAAGTCACTGGCAAAACTGTGATGTAGTTTCAAAAGAGCAGTTCTGTATTTTGTTCCTACAGTTTTATTGATAACGCTAAATAGATAACATTTCAGCTGGAAGATAGGATGAATTTCACTTCAAAATCCTCATTGTTAGCAGATCCGATAATAACACCATGCGTGGATTTCCAGTTGAACGTGTGGCGCACTCTGCTTCCTGCTCCTAGTGATAAAGATCCATGAGAGAGTGGACATGACCCTCCAGTCCCAAAGGCACAGCCGTGGAATCCCTCACCCAGGGAGCGTGCAGAAGACCCGTGGTCTTTCTAATACAGTGTAGCAAAAGAATTCTAGATTATATAGGCTTTATACACAGAAGAATCTTCTTTCAACATGGTTTTCAATATCCATACATTAAACTGTACGATGCGGTGCTTCCACACAGTGGGCAAAGAGCAGCTCTCAGGGCCAGAGCTATGGAGAAATGGAGAAAATGCAACTGGCCTTGATCCCTCAGACCAGGCAAGACTAGAGAGGAGAGGAAAAGCTTGGGAAAATATTGCCAACTGCCTGGCTTAGAGGCACTCTTTTTATTTGTTGCACCAGGACTCAAGCCAACATTAAGGCCAAGCCAATGCTGACAACACCCAACTAAAGTCGTGAGACACACAGCGAAAGACACAGAATCAAAGCACAAGGCGGTAACGAAGATCTTAAGCCTGTAGGCAATGTCCTTCGTGACTCACTAAGGTCCGCGCTATTACAGCTGAAGAATCCTGATCGGGAGGTAGGATGTGGGCAAAAGCTCTGAAAAGAAATTGGGGTGTGTATCTGATTTTTTGAAATGCTTATCTTGGTGTCAACCAGCAAGGCACAGACTGACTGCACCGGCCTTCCCTCTGTCCCGCATCCCTGGGGGCAGGGACCGTTACTCCGGTGCTCTGTCACACTTGGTAAGTCACCCACCCACTGATTTGAGGGTCACTTTGATGGAGGTTTACTTTTTGGAGCACGTCAGCTAAAATTGTAAGAGATGCACAAATTTGCTGAAAAAAAACCCCCAAAGAAAATAAGTTTTGGCAATATTTAACCCCCCCTGGAGCTACTGCTATTTCGTTAAAAAACAAAACAAACCCAAACCTTCATATGTAACAAAAGATTTCAGTCTCTAGCACTGTTTACCTTAAAACATCATGTGCTGGGAAGCACTGTAATTCTGATTGATATTTATTTAAACTAGGCAGATTGAAATAAAACCTGGTGGAATCAAGGAGCTGGTAGAAGCAGCAGCAGAAATAATTTCAGGGCAAATCATCCCCTTACTGGGATAATACTAGTACCAAACTAGCCAAAAGTTTTACTTGATTCTAGCCAATGCACACTTCTGAGAAACGTTTGGCTTTGGATACATTTAATCTGCATTTTACTGACCTGCTGAGCAGTATTCGAGTTCTTAACATATTCAAGCGAAACTTAAAAGTCCTAATTTCTCTATTAGTCTATTCATGAGGGTAAAGGATATTCCCAGTGACTCCATTAAATATATTCTGACTGATGGATGTGTCTCATCACCAGTTTTAGCCATGTGTTTCCGAGCTGAAGGCTTTATCTTGTATTTTGCATGTGCAGAGACCAGCACAGAAACAACTTCAGCAGGAATCTCAAATTCAAAGTTTCCTTTGGAAATAAATTGAATCACTAAGCAATGACAATTAGGGCTCTATTTAGAATCCAGCCCTCTACTGCTACCAAAGAAGCTGTGCGCACGGTTTTCACAATCCCCATTTACAAGATCACTGAAGCTCTGGGTGAAAAGGGCTGAACGTCTCTCAGATATGAGCATCTCTCTGCCGTTGTTTGATAGGTGTTTGCCTGAGGACACAGCACAAATCGATTGATGTGGGACCAATACCCACAGTAATTACCTGTACTAACCATAGATATTCCAGTATTAATGTATTTCTCCCCAATTAATGAGTTAATAAATAATTGCATTAGCAAGCTACTGGATGTGATGCCTCCTTCAAAAGGGCACGGGCCATGTCTAGCTGTGATATTGAGCTGCCAGGGGCAGAATGCGTTACAGCACTACAAGGCACAGCTGTCCTGGATCTGGATTTTCTATTTGCTTTAAGCCACAGCACCCTTAGAACATCTCCTGTAGAATCAAGGGACACTCCTACAAAGAAATTAATGTGCTTTTTCTACTGGAACATTTTGAATAATACTGAGCATAAGAAATAATAATAAAAAATCTATTTTCTATGTTGAAATAAACAATTACTATAACTGCTTTCTTTCCCAGACATAATTTTGGCTTCTGGAATGATGTTATAAACTATTATAGCGATTATCAAAGTAATATTAGCATTAGATTATTTATTGTTAAAAAATATTTGCTGATTCGTTAAAATCTACAGCCCATGCGATATTTTCACTTTGGAAAAAGAAACAACAGCTGATTTACATAAGCAAAAACCAGCACAAGACACGGCATGTGTTCCTTGCCCTCACTAAGTGCTACAGAACATAATTACGATACTTATAAATGTGCATATAAATAAGGTAGAGGTTCTAAAACCATTAAAAGTGTCTAACAGATCTTTTTTTGTTCTAAGTTTCAAGGACAGCATCAGCAGCTAAATGTTTTCCAATACCCTGACGCCACAGAACGCTCTCAGCATGGGAAGACTCACTCTTGCAACCCTTAATCCTGTCGTCAGAGCCAACTGAAATTGCTCCCAGGTGTATGAAGCCTACCCATTCGGGTCCTAAGCTAGTACTTCTTGTAAAAGGACATCAGACTTGGGTTTTTTTTTAACAGCAGAAAGTATCTTGGATTTAGTTCACTCAGATATTTAATAGTGGGATTTGCCAGACCATCACTGAAGACACTAGTTCGTCTTGTCGCGGCTGCTTGCTCTTCTTGTTCACTCTTCTGTGTCCTTGGCCACCAGAAATTACTAACACTGAACTCGCTTTCATTTTCTTGGATCTCTGTTTTTTACTTTTCAATGAGATATTTTGATCCTTCAAAAGCTCATAGATGTTGCTGTCCTCTGGCCTGTTTTCGAGGGAACTTGATCTGTGAGACAAAGTAAGAGATCCAGAAGAGGACGACAAGTCACTTTTTTGTGCAATGGATCCTACTGAGCCCCCCAACCATATTGCAGCGTCATGGTTGTTACTAAGGGAAGAGCCTGGTCTTTCATTGTGAAGAACATTCTTTTGGTCATCATCTTTAGGTTCTGAGCCAGGAAGCAGGCTGTTCTTCAGTTTGTTTCTGTTTTTCTTGTTTATAGATGTAGCCATTATAAGAAACTTGACCGGGCCATTGTGGGCATGATATGACACCATTCCTCTTCCTGCAGCAAAAAGAAAAAGCAAGTTAAAGAACATTATTTATTTTGCCACAGTGTTCCAGCCTAATTAGTACAGTAAATTTGCTCAGAAAAGTATAATTCTTAAAACTCTATTACATAAATCAAATCTGGCTTTTGCTTTGTGCGTACGATTTACAGAACAAATGTACAAAAAAATTATTTTTTTTGTGCCGTAAAGGGGTTTTAGGACTGTAGAATCATGGAATCATAGTTTGGGTCAGAAGGGACCTTAAAGCCCATCCAGTTCTAACCCCTCCCTGCTATGGGCAGGGACACCTCCCACCAGACCAGGCTGCTCAAAGCTCCATCTAACCTGGCCTTGAACACTTCTAAGGAATTCAATCCACAGACAAAATGCCTTTCTCAATTATTCTTGCCATACCTCTGTACCTCTCTGAAACAGCTTAAAAATGTCTGCTTCATTGCAAGAGATCTCTCCACACTACAGCTGGAACTAAAACTCATCTTTCTGAACGTTTCTCTAGTTACCATGGCAGACTCATAAGGAAATGACTGAATAATTATTATTTTTTTAGGATATTTTTAATAAGTTTTTTAAACAATGGGATATGTTGGTGGTACAAGGAAGATTTACACTGTGCAGTCATTAGGATGTATGAAAACCAAGTTGCATACAGCCAAGTTCAGAAGCTCTAATGGCTTTAAGTTGGAAGGGGGAAGATTTAGATTAGACATTAGGAATAAATTTCCCTACAATGAGGGTGAGGAGGCCCTGGCCCAGGTTGCCCAGGGAAGCTGTGGCTGCCCCATCCCTGGACGTGTTAAAGGCCACGTCGGATGGGGCTTTGAACAGCCTGGTCCAGTGGGAGGTGTCCCTGCCCATGGAACTGGATGATCTTTAAGGTCCCTTCCAACCCAAACCATTCCATGGTTCTATATTAGTATCAGTAGCTTTTACAGCCACAAAACCCCATGTAGCATTCCACAAAATCATCTGCGCTATGGAAAAGAGCCAATTTGTGGGAAGACCCCACAACCCTACAAATCAATCCATCCATCCCTAACTCCCTAATGCATTCCAGGTTATGGCAAAACACACTCTGCTTTTACAGCAAGAGCAATGATATCAAGATGAATTATCACTATGGGAAGCCCAACTGGCAAATGTTCCAATTGTGCAGTTCAAATTCCACCTCTGGTATCAACGACTACAAAAATAGATCACTAAGTGAAATCACAGAATCACAGAATAACCAGGTTGGAAGAGACCCACTGGATCGTCGAGTCCAACCAAATGTTGCTAGATCTGTGAAACCTGACAACTCTTGACGCCCCCAAAAATGCAAGACTATACATATGACATAAACCACAATAGCCAAACCAGAAAATGGAAGAATGACATGAGATTTTTTTTTTTATTCTGTAGCTATGCCCTTTCTCGTACTACATTTATTTTCACCTACAATAGGCTCCGTATTCTTTAAGACGCATTTATCCTGTGTCGTACTGGATTATTGCTGCGTGTTTTGCTGAACACAGAGGATTTCATTTTCACTTTGCAAAGTTACGTAAGTCTCTCCCCCGCTCCCCTCCCCCCGAAGGAAGCTGCAAGCAGCTTGTCTCATAAAACCTGCCAGATTTTCTCCACAGCGCAGAAGCTCGAGCAGAATTCTGAACCCAAAACACAGCATGGCAAAGCCCCTCTTAAGCACTCTTTTAAAATCTTGCTTCTGCTAACAGCTTAAACATTTGCAAAGTGAAACAGCAGCATTCACGCACTTGTATTTCAAATGGGGTAATACTAAAGCAACTCAATAAATCCATCTCTCCAAAGCGCAAAAATCTTGATAGTTGTCAAAAAAAAAAATTAAATATATGCTCCCGTGTTCCAAGACTTCTCTTTGGGGAGAAAGGGTATAAAAGCAATCTACTGAATAACCAGTCAGACACACTAGATTTTCACTACCTTTGTCTCTAAACCTAATGAATCATAATTGGAGACCTGGGCGTTCGCCAACGACATGCAGTTTAACAAGGGCAGGAGTCGGGTTTTGCACCTTGGACACAGCAGCCCTGGATGTCCCTGCAGACTGGGGAGCGAGAGGCTGGAGATCAGCCCTGCACAAAGGGATCTGGGGTTCTGATTGGTGGCAACATGAGCCAACCCTGAGCCCTGGAAGCCCAGGGGACAACTGTGTCCTGGGGTGCATCAGGCACGGCATCAGCTGGATGAGGGAGGGGATTGTCCTGCTCTGCTCCACACTGGCACAGCCGCCACCTCGAGTACTGTGGGCAGTGCTGGGTGCTGCAGGATAAAAAGGATCTGCAGCTGCTGGAGAGTGTCCAGAGGAGGCCACAAAGTTGGTGAAGGGTCTAGAGGGGACGTTGTATGAGGAGCAGCTGAAGTTACTTAGTGTGTTCAGTCTGGAGAAGAGGAGACTGAGGGGGAAACTCATAGCAGTTCACTGCTTCCTCACAAGGGGAGGAGGAGGAGGAGAAGGTGCTGGGCTCTTCTCTCTGATGACCAACGACGGTAACCAAGGGACTGGCAGGAAGATGTGCCAGAGAAGGGTTAGGTTGGACATTAGGAAAAGGTTCTTCCCCCAGAGGATGGTGGAGCACTGGAACAGCTCCCCAGGGAAGGCACCAAGCCTGACAATATTCAAGGAACATTTGGACAATGCCCTCAAACACACGGTGTGAATGTTGGGGTGTCCTGTTCAGGGACAGGAGTTGGACTCAATGATTTTCGTTTGTCCCTTCCAACTCTCGTAATCCTCTTATTCTATTTTTCTCAAATCTGGGAGAAAGATTGCTTGCATTCTTTTCTCATCCCCATATATTTGACTGTTCTCTGACAGGATTAATGCCTATCCTGTTCATACATCCCAAAGAAAACCATTTGTCCCAGCTCAAACGACTGAGACAAAACTAGACAAGACCTGGATATAATGTAAAACTCAGGAAGAAGCAGAAATATAATTTCACCACAAAACTTTGATTTATATCTAAAAAATACATATAATTTGGTAGGTTCACTTAAGCTACTGACAGAACAGAAATGAAGCCTTCAGTATAAAACCATTGCACTCGGAATTTCACTCACCAGTTACTTTGGGAATCCCCTGCAGGCGCGGCACTGGTAATGCTACTATTATCCCCAGGTTTGTTCCAACCAGCAGTAAGCCATGACACACCAGGAGGCTGGTCACAGAAACACGCTGCTGCCCTGCAAAGTTTAGCAAGTGCTGCATTATTTCAGAGCAATCAACTTTGCCTCAAAGATCAAAGTAACTTCAGGCAAACGCAATCAGCTGTGTCGTCTCAGTCAGCAGAGCACTCATCACAGAGCAAACATTTTGCTGGATTGTGGTATTAAATTTTACACACATGACAATTTAAATGCTATTAAGCTTCGGATACAATCTGTCCTAAATCTCTAAACCACAGTATCTAAAAGTAGGCAGGGATTATCTTTACAGACCTGATTTTACAAGCCGCCTAGGTTTGTATATTCTCAATTATAAAAGTGAAAAACATTTCGCTTCACAATACTCAATATATTTTCATAACATGCTATACTCAAGACTCAAACCTGTTCATGATTACTTTTTCTCCTAGTTTTTACTCTCTGAAACTGCATCAGAAGCATTGCGCCCCGCTGTTTGAGTCCTCCTGTACAAGAATGGCTTTGGCATATTGGAACGATTCCCATGGAAGGTGGCCAAGACAATCAGGAGACTGGAGCACATGGGGCACAAACAGAGGTTAAAAGAAGTGCTGTCTGCATGCATCTGATAGGACTCTACTCAGATGTGCAGAGTGATAGGACAAGACACGGTAGATCAAATTTGGAACATGGGTAATCTGGATTGTAAGTACAGAAAAGCTTCTTCATCGTAAGAGTGGTCAAACACTGCAACGCGTTGCTCAGAAAGGTTCCAGAATCTCCATCCTATCCAAAGATATTAATAATCCTTGATCGACCAGATCTAAACAGGCCTGCTTCAAGAAGGGTGGACAAGATGACCTCCCAAGCAATTTCCAATGAAAATTATTGTATGATTTTTCTATAATGTATCGTTTATGGGATTGCTATTTTTCTAATGAAAACAAGGTCATTTTTCCTTGCAATGCTTCCTAAATGTTTGATTCAGTTGAGATGAATTTTCAAAATGGCCTTGACATGTTTAATAAATGGAAACTATCACCTGCCCAACTGTCTAAGTTTATGGGGAGGAACATTTAAACTCTACAGGAAACCTCCACATTCAACACCTACACGCTCTTGGATTTATGATTAACTTTATATACAAGCGGGCAGTCATTCCCATCATCATAGTCCTCAAGTTGTTAATCATTTCATCAGTAAGTAGGGAATTTGGATTCCGTGTCTGATATAACTTGGATGAACTCTATAACTACCTGAAAGGAGGTCGTAGAGAGGAGGGAGCTGGCCTCTTCTCCCCAGTGACAGGGGACAGGACGAGAGGGAATGGCCTCAAGCTCCACCACGGGAGGTTTAGGCTGGACATTAGGAAAAAATTTTTCACAGAAAGGGTCATTGGGCACTGGCAGAGGCTGCCCAGGGAGGGGGTTGAGTCACCTTCCCTGGAGGGGTTTAAGGGACAGGTGGACAAGGTGTTAAGGGACATGGTTTAGTGACTGATAGGAATGGTTGGAATCGATGATCCGGTGGGTCTGTTCCAACCTGGTGATTCTATGAACCTTCATGTTCCACACAATGGGAAAGAATCTTAATTATGGTGTATCACAAATGAATGCATTTTCCATCTTGTCCCTTGAAGCTGAGCCAATTCACATCCAAGAATATATGAATCATGGACCCAGTGGGAAAGCAGGGAAGAATCAGCTTGACTGTAGCCCGAAGCACTCAGCTGGGAAGCCGTTCCAAGTCTTTCCTCACATAACTTTACAAAACCAAAGTATTAACCCAGCAATGCTGTGTTGTAAAATGTATGCACACGGTCAGATCTGGAATCCCAGCTCTGTCTACCCAAACTCACATTCTAAAATCACAGAATCGTAGAACAGTTTGGGTTGGAAGGGACCTTAAGGATCATCCAGTTCCAACCCCCCTGCCCAAGCCCCATCCAACCTGGCCTTGAACCCCTCCAGGGATGGGGCAGCCCCAGATTCACTGGGAAACCTGGGCCACGGCCTCAGCACTCTCACTGTGAAGAAATTACTCCTTATGTCTAGTCTAAATCTGCCCCTCTCCAGTTTATACCCATTGCCCCAGTCCTACCACTACAAGCCTTTGTAAACAGTCCCTCTCCAGCTTTCTTGTAGCTCAGGGTTGCTCAAGCTCTGTATAACATGTGAGTCCTTCTCCCACAACAAGTGCCACATTAAGAGCAGGGCAACTGCAGGTTAGCCTAACCTCACTCCATTTACCTTTCGGTTTGTTTTACACAATAAAAACAAATACTGAAGTACAGTGTTTAGAATTAAAGTTAACACAACCTTCATTTGTACTTTTGCCTCTCAAAACAGCCTGATTTAGTGAGAGGTGTCCCTGCCCGTGGCAGGGGGGATGGAATTAGATGATCTTTAAGGTCCCTTCCAACTCAAACCATTCGATTATTCTAAAACTCTTGTCAGCAACTTACAACCTTAAATTTAGAACCTTAACTGTGAACCATCTCTAGTAAGATCAAAAGGAAAACCATTTGCTTTGAAATCTTGGAAAAGCAGGAAACATCTGCATCTGAAGATATACTTTGAAATAGCACAATACAACTCAACGTGATATATAGATTTAAAAATGATTAAAATATTAACTTAAAATATTAATGTGTTATCTGCTAGCCAAGGTCTGGAATCATGCTTTTTTGTTATTTGCTTTTTTTTAATATATATTTCAAATTCAGAGGCAGGAAATGTAAACCCAATTCTCCAGAACACATTATGTACAGAAATGAACAAGTTAAGAAGGGAAAATTATACACAAAATGACAAAATCAATCAAATACTCTTATCTTTATCAGACAACTACTAGATCGCACTATTCTTGCAATGACAGAACTGTTGAAACCTATAAAATAATCTGCCTGAGAACTTGACTTTACCAAGAACTGAAGCCAACAATTAAGCTGACACACGGACAAACTGTTTTCTTGCCTATGTTCAGCTCTAAGTTCACTTTCTCAAGTCTCAGTTCCATCATCAACCAGACCCAGGTAAATCCTCATGTGTTCCCATGCAGGTTGTCTGAAGTTAACTCTAGGTAAGTGCAAGATCATACTGGTGCATATCCTCCTACCTGACCATGCTGCTCTTACTATTTAAGAAAGAATTGTATGGATCTATTGGGGTGACCTAAAATTTTGCCCAGTCTTTTTATCATTTCCTAGCAGCAGAACCATAAACAAACTGCATTTTATAGTCTGGAACCTGGTGGGGTGGTGACAAAAGACAGCTGTAAGCCTCAAAGTGTGGTTTGTCTTCTGCAGAGAGGAAATGATAAATTATTCCTTGCTTTTCTCATCTTTTTCCAGAAACAGACATGCCATTAGAGGATATATGGATATAAACAGAATGCAGCAATTTAAGTAGAAATTAGCTCTTTGTTAAACAACTAACCTGTTGTCATCCATATGAGCAATGAAATCGTGTACAGCATGATTTTCCTTTTTTTGGTATGAGCTGTGATAACAGCTAGTGAAAAGCTGCCTTTGTTGTGATTTCAACTACAGATCGCAAATGCTAAGTGCAAACTCGCTCTACAAATGAAGTACATTGCACTAGTGAAGTGTGTCTATTTGTCTTCCAATCTCAACAGATTTCTTTTTCTTTGGCTCAGTACGTCCTCTGTTCAGCTAACAGAGCTCTGCTTGGGCCACTTAAAAGCAATCGAGCTACACTGTGGTTTACTAGATAGTGAAATAACTAGTTACCTGGCCCTGTAACAACGATGATGCTCCTCCTCTCAACCATTCTCTTCCTTCCGCATATAGCATTTGTGATTTTTGGTGCTTTGTTATAGAACACAAGCTTTTCATTCATTATTAGGAAGTATATTTGATGATATACAAAGCTAAAGTACTGTGGACCACCCTGCCTATGCCACAGTTTAATTTCCAGAAAGCAAGAGCCCACCTAGCTCTGTTCTCTGTAAGTTGACTGCCGCAGATTTAGAAGGTTACATCAAGCAGATAAAAGATTCTGCCAGGCACAGCCTGCTTTTTTACATAACTCAACTTCACTGAATTGTGAGGACAATCATGGCCTGTGCCATTTCTCTCCCACTCCATTCCTCTCTGATTCTGTCCTGCCCACTGTGCTCCAGGGTAGAGAAGGCACATCCTTTACCACAAGGACACTAAATCGTGATATTTCAAGCTGTCTTCTCCTAACAACAAAACGGGGAAAATCTAACTAGTTATGAGAACTGGTTACTAAGCGTCTCCTACTCCCATGTCCTAATTAGTCACTACAGCTAATTCAACAAGGGCCAAAAGGTTGTGGAGGGGCTGGAGAGAGAAGAACCACAAAGCTTGCCATGTGAGGGAAGTTTGAGAGAACTGGCTTTGTTCAGTCTTAAGGAAAGAAGGCTTAGGGGAGACCTTATCAACATGTTCCCATGTTTAAAGGGTGGCTGCAAAGAAGATGGAGACTCCCTTTCTACAAGGAGTCACGTGGAAAAGATGAAGGGTTATGGGTACAGGTTACTCCTGGGAACACTACAATTGAGCACAAGAAAAAACTTTTACACGATAAGAACAGTCAGCGATTGGAATAATCTCCCCAGGGAAGCAGTGGATTCCCAAACACTGGATGGTTTTAAGATTCAGCTGGGCAGGGTGCTAGGCCATCTTGTCTACACTGTGTTTTTTCCAAGAAAGGTTGGACCAGATGAACCCTGAGGACCTTTCTAATCTGTTATTCTATGATTCTACCACTTAAATACACGACAGTAACTCAGAGAGGCCATTCCTGAAAGAGACAGTAATTTTTTTTTAATTTCAACTGCATAACACAATAATTTCATTAACATCATGGGCCAGCATTCCTTTAATTTATATTAATGATGCCATGTCCGGGTAGTCTATCATGACAGTATTACATATCGTTGTTCTTAATAAAATACTGTCAAAAGCAGCCCGGCTTATTTTAAGTTACATCGAGGTCTTGCTTGGAAGTTTTATTGAGATCCTGCCTTTTTAATCTCTCTTCTTAAAACTCTCAGCAATATTTTTACATCATTTTCTTCATTCTTATTTCTGTATCATAGAACAGCTTGGGTTGGAAGGGACCTTAAAGATTATCCAGTTCAGAAAACCAACAGAGCTGTTTTCTTTAAAACTAGAAGGTGTCTTGCAGCACATATAGCATTTCTGAACATTAACCAGTCTATAAAAAAACCTCAGTAATACATATTTTGTAAATAAACAGCCATTTAATTTCTTTTCTGTTTCTTTTTTTTTTTTTTTTCCTTTTTTTTTAAGTTCACTCTATACTACACAGAGCTTCACTTATTCTTTGGCTGCTTTTAGTTCCAAGCAGTCCTTACTGTTGCTTTACTATGCAAACCTCCTACTCCTCTGTCTTTTAGCCTTTCTTGTGGAAGTATTATGGGATCATATAAACAGGCCCAAGACCTGCTGCTAAATAATTGACATTCTTTTCATTTTTAGAATGGATTCTCTCTTGGAATATTTGCTGTCATAATGTTCTACTCCTGAAATAAATTTCCATTTCCACTCACTGGAGTGCTTTTTGTAGAGACACTGAGAAAAAAAAGGGAACTAAAATGGGTAAGAATGACACTGAGGAGATATAATTAGCTGAAACTCTTAAAAAGAAAATTGAAGTGTTACATCAGCAGTTTTATTACCATGGCAATGAACATGAGGGCTACATTTTTGAAGATTTTTATACATATTTTCTGCACGCTTTCCTGTTCCCCTTTCCCTCTCCCCTATAAACAGCAGAACATATTAAAAGTTAATCTTTTTACAACTGATCTTGATTTCTTTGTGTAACTGTGACAAATTCAATCAAACGAGGTATTTAAAGGAAGGCAACTTGATGCTGTTCAGTGTTGGAGCTACATGTATCCATTTATATCATGTTCTAGACATGATACAATTTAAAATAGAGCTTTATTGCAAAGGTAATATAATCTGAAATAAAATATGATAAGGCGACTAAGACCGAAACATTTTTGAAGCTAGATCCATACCTAACTCATGGAAGAATATAAATATAGTTGCAGTGTAGGAAGAACTCGCTTCTGCTAGAAATGAAGCAACCAAGCTGGCACACACATTTCCTATAAAAGCTGCAGGAGCTCGCTCTACTGCAGTCTAGAAACGAGGACAGACAGAAAGAAGGGTTTTATCCCCTTGTGGCACCTCACGTCCAGCCACGCTGTATCATCTTGCTGTCTCTTCTCCTAGGATTGCCACAGCTCCCCGCTGATGTGCAACTGTCTGTGTTCCATCTTTATTTTTAAGATTAACCCTTTAATTTGGCAAATTGAAGTTCCAACCAGCAAAACACCGATCACACTCTGAAATGGCAGCGTGAGTGGTTCAGTTGAGCTCCCTGGGACTACTGATGTAAATAAAATTAAGCAACTGGGTATTTGGTCCAGATCCTAGGCCAACTGGCTCCATCGTGTACTTTGATATTAAGTTCCAGAAGCAAAGGCTAAAATCTGCAAAGGAAACACAATTCCATGGTGGACTGCATGGTCCTACTGCTTCACAGCCACATAAAAAAAATGACTAAACAGACAAATCCACCTGCTTATCTACGTAATTATATTCATAACCTCTAAGGAGGAGAGCGGCTACTCAACCAGCTCACTGCACACATTGTTCTTCTGGGCTACAGATCATGACTTAATAAAGCAAATAGTCATGAGGCTGTTACCAGAATCAAAGTCCGAGATGGACTTTCTGATTCTGGTCTAACCTGCGACACTTTGGAGAACGGTGGTGATAAAGACAAACCAAAAATGTTCAGATTCAGCTACCTGGCAACATATTGTGAACAGGCGTGGCGATGTTAATATCCTGGAGATGTTTCAGTGTCTCCGTGTGGAACAGGCGAAGCGTCGATCCAGATGTGAAGGCAATCCAGATTCCCACTCCAGCAACAGCCATGTGAGAGATTACCATCCCTTCTTCTTGATGGGCTTCAAAATGGGTCTGTAAGAAAAATAAGGACTCTGTGGGAAGATAAAACTGAAAAACATCATTCAGCCTTCCTTATCAGCTCTTCAGTGTTGGCTCAGTATCTATCCTCCATATGAAAGACAAAACCGGCTTACTCTGTTTTGTTTGCGGTATGTTCCTACTGTTCCATATGATGTGTGAATTTTCCTGTTACTTCTTTTTAAAAATACATCATCATTAGCATGGAATGATTCTCAGCTCGTGAATGAAAGTTCTACCTAATGAGAGACTTAACTTCACAGTCACTTAGATACCATATAGGGGCTGGCAAAGCTGTAACAGCTGAGGCTTAAAAGGATTTTTTATTTCTTTATTGATACTCCTTTGGGAAAACTACCACAGATGAGGTTCCTCACAGTGAGCAGATGTTTTCCTAAGATGTTACTTATACGTACAGCAGAGCTCTTCTTTAAACAATAATTTTTTTTTTCTGATCTGTTAGGGAGACTTTGCAGAACAAAGATAACAGAATCAAGGAAAAAAAATGATCTTTAAAAAGTGGAGTGTTTATGAATATAAATACAACATAATTCATTCAACGATGTAAATAATACTGTAAGCCTTAATATTGTGGCTTGGTTTTCAACTCAGATATTTGAATTTGGCAAGCATTAGCTATTTTGTTCTCCTGTCTTTCAAAATATTGATGCTTCTCATTACAAAGGTCAAAATTCTCCTTGTAAAGATAAGAAATAATGCAAAATTTTCAGAGTAGATCTTTTTCCTTGATCTAGTACATTCACAGTTACAACTTTCTCCACGGCTCCAGGCCAGCTGAAACTTCTCTATGTGCCCCTGTTAATGTGCAAGATAAAGCTCTAGTAAAGTTCTTTAATCATTAACAAGGAGTAGGATATTTTTTTTCCAGTTTTGCCTGTAACTAAATCTTTCTGTAGCTTTTTATTGTTGTGCTGGCTATGATCAAATACAGAGAGTTATTCTGATAAGCACAGGAATTCCTTGGCTAAATAAATGACAAACTGTTCCTTGGACATGAATCTCTGAGGGGTATGGAAGTAAATATTAGCTCTAATATTCACACTAACATATTATATACTTTTAATTATATTTGCAGAAAAAATGCAAACGAACCCCATTCCTCCTTGTAAAAGCACACTTAAATTTTCCATGCATTGTAAGTAAGAGTTACATTTTGGTTCTTTTGCTCCAAAATCTAAATTGCACATTTCTCAGGCTAAGCTCTTAGCCTAAGACAGTTACATTTTTAAGGTATTAGTATTATAGATCTATTGTTCAAATTCTCTATATAAATTCAACAAACAGATAAATCGGAGATGAAGAACAGCAGTTTAAGCTTTCACAAAGTGTAAATTTTGATATTATACTTAGAAGGAACTTGATTTCATTTTCATTCTCTATTATTCCATTAATTAGTACTTTCCACTGAGGAAATGGCTGCTTAAAAATAGGAGGAATGTATTTTTTCCCCTTTTTCATTTGTTAACACTATTCTTCAAATGTTCAGTTTTCAGTAAACGAGCAGAGAAGTTTTTATTTGGGTGTTAGGAAGTGGTTCAGCTTTTGAGTGTTACTGTACTACCTTTTGACTCCTTGAATAACAAGAAGAGGTTATGAAGAGCGGCTGAGGGAGCTGGGGATGTTTAGCCTGAAGAAAAGGAGGCTGCGGGGAGACCTTATCACTGCCTACAGCTGCCTGAAAGGAGGTTGTAGCAAGGTGGGTGTCGGTCTCTTCTCCCAATTAACAAATGATAGAACAAGAGGGAATGGCCTCAAGTTGCACCAGCACAGGTTCAGGTTGGACATTAGGAAAAATTTCTTCACCAAAAGGGTTCTCAGGCACTGGCAGAGGCTGCCCAGGGAGGTGGTGGAATCCCCATCCTTGGAGGTGTTCAGAAAACAAGTAGATGAGGTGCTTAAGGATCTGGTTTAGTAGTGGACAGGTACGGTTGGGCTTGATGATCTCTAAAGGCCCTTTTCCAACCTAGGGATTCTATGACTCTATGGATGGAATGCAAGGTGAGCACCTCTGGCAGACACACCGTTTCCCTCAAGTAACATCCATTCATTCCTTATCAAACGATATATGCAACTTGAAAATCATTCAGTCTTCAACAGAAGAATTCATCCAGGAACAACACCTTTCAAAGCCAGAAACAGCTCTTAGGACTAAAAGCTTTGATAATCTCATCATGAGTGTTTAATTGCAAAAAAAGATTTTAAACTAAGAGCTTCTGTTTACAGACTCGTATATCCCTACACAGACGACCAACTGACTTTTGAAAACTTCTCAGGGACAGATCCAAGGCTGCTGAAGCCAACCCAACCAGCAACTTGGACTGTTCGAAATTAGAAATAAAACAAAGCAGCTTGTAAGAAATGAATTTCCTCTGGAGCGCTCCGACCGCAGCTGGCAATTCTCTTGGTGCCACTGTAAACAACTTCCACATGCATTTTTGTCACATTCCATTTTTACCAGCCAACTCATTATACTCCCACTTAGTCTGCCCTGCCGCTCGTGCAGCTGTAACACGAAAACACATTGGAAACACGTAAACACGTTGGAAGTAAAACTCTTAATACTGTCAATGCCACAAGAAATATGCAAAAAGAACTATTGCTCTCATTCCGAAGCTCTTCTAACACAGAGCAGGAATACACACAAACCTGTGTATTCTTTCATAAGTTTTTGCAGAAGACAACTTTGAAATGTTTCAATTACAAGTCCATGTGAAAACAAAACAAATAGCTGGTCTTTTTCTTCAGATTTGTTTTTCTTCTCATAGCAAGAAATACAGCTACATGGGACAAAAATGTCTTACTCTCTCCATTATTGAAAGAAAAAAATAATAATTTCATTTTACTTCTCTCTTCCAGTTTTCATACCTACATTCCTCTCTATTCAGAGCTCAGCTTTTTTTCCCCCCTCAGGGTCTCTTTTTCTCATTCAAACTCTATAGCAACAGGAGAGCCGCAGAAGACATTCTGGACGCTGCATCCCAACATAATTCCCTATTGTTTCAGCACTGCAAGGCAGAGCTGGAATCTGTCTTTCCAGGGGGTGCCCAGTTGCACCCAAACAGCTGTGCCAAGAACGTAGCCACGATTTCTCAAGCTTCAGGAGAGATGCATAATAGCTACCATTGTCCACAAGGTAAAATAAATGACTTTTACTACCTTAAAGAAGTTACAGTACTCAGGCAACACACACTCACGTACAGGCATTTTCATTTGTTTTGATTATTTGGCCGAATATTTCAGCTTACTCAGATTTTAACAACTCAAGGAGAACAACTCGTGTAGAGTTAACCCTGTTTTAAAAACAAGGCAAAACAAAGCAGGATGGAATGCCATTCAATTGGTTACTTATTCTGGCAAATATTCCAGCATTTTTTGTTGTTTTTAAACAAACACAGCCTGCCTTTGCAGAGCCCAAGGGTCTGCAGGCACAGAGACCGCTACAGTATTAAGGTCTGTACCCAATAGGAATACAACTATCAGATTTAGGGTCGAGGCTAAGGGTGTATTTCTCCTTCGCAGAAAGGAATATCAGAGTAGATAATTACTATAAGACAGCGACTGATGCATTTCTGACCCGTCATTTGCCAAGGAGCTTGAGGCTCAGTGCCAGTTTGGGGCGCTGTGCCAATAAAAGACATTTCCTAAAACATTCTATTACAATAACATATCATTAAACACGTGAATTTAGAGTCTTATCCCTATCAGAGGCGGGGGAATAAGCAGGCAAAGTGAGTAACATTCAAACCCCAACATATGGGATGCCAAACCTGCTCATTTACTAACAGTTATTTTCTAAAAAGCCTCAATAAGAGTCTAAGAAAAGCATGGAGTCATGGAATGAGATTTTTTTTCAGATAACAACGTACTTTGCACTTCAAAAGCGCAGTTAGTGAAATATGAAGTATCTATGAAGCGGGGAGTGCCTTACAAGGACAAAGTTTACAAATTAGCCCTGAATATTAAGGAAACTTAAAGTTTTCCTGCAAATGAAACTACCATACCTGAGAGATACTGATAGAACATTTGCTATTTTAACTCTTTGAACATCGGATCTCAACGCTGCAATCCATTATACTAAGCTGTACTTTGATAGTAAGCTTTATACATTCTTTAATCCTCAAAGCTTGCCTAACTCTGTTTTTGTTCTCCAGTGCCAAAACAGAACAGCCCAGCCCAAACTGCAGCCATATCACCTGATCTGGGAAGAGCTTTGTGACAGATTTAGGCCAGAACTGCCAAATTTATTTAAAGAGATCTGGCCGTATGCAACCGCGGGAACAATCTGGCTGTGATCTCTTACAACTGCTCTACATTTCTTGGTGAGAATGAAAGACTCATCATCAAAGTCTGCAGGACAGTAGTTCCAGGTATCCAAGAGGCTACTCTGCTCCCACAATGAAGTTAAAAAAAAAAAAGTCTATTTTACGCATCTATCCAAATCACTCTTGCAAAACATTTCCCTCATAATACCACCCAAACTATAACCAAAACTCGCCTTAAAGAAAAGCAAGGTAGAAAAATATGATCTGAGCATAAGCTTGAACAAAACAAGTCACCCACAAAGCACAGATAAGGACAGAGGAAATTAAGATGTTAGCTATTTCCCTGCAAACCCATGACAATGACTCACAGAATCAATTGTACCAAATAGACGATTGTTGGGAGAAAACACGATCATCAATGAAACAAAAAAACAGCAACAAAGCACACAAAGGAGGCGGCTGTGAGCTCATCACGATTCCTGTCTGAGAGAACTTCATGGCTGTAAACATCATGCAACTCAGTGTAACTGCTTTGTGGGTTAAAGGAGAGGCTAAACGCCTAAGGTTTCATCAGCCCTAAACTTCAGACCACTGAGAGATCTCGAACACACTTCTCTCCTACTGGAAATGCTGACTTTTGCATGGACTATGTCCTTACACAAAGCAATTTTTTGAAGGCCGGTAAGAAACAAAACTCTGAAGAAATATATTACGAAATCAACACAAGATACAAATAACATCTAGTTATGTAGAGGCAGTGTCTTAATTAAGCCTTTTCCTGGATTCAACAGGCAATTCCTATCAGCACTCATTTCTTTACTGCCTTTCTCCAAATCTCATTTTTAAACAACCCTTGAGTTCCAAGCATCTCATGGAACCTGGGGGAAAATGGAAACAAACCTCAGTCTCAAGAGGCATCAGCAGAGAACATCACGGCACAATTTCAAACTGCTGGAGACTGGATTTAACTGAACTGAAATCATATTCCACTGAAAGCTTCCTGAATCATGGAGCTTCTTACACAGATCTGAATGTTTAAAAATTCACCCTGTAGTAGAGTATGTGAGCAATGCTTTTAAAACTGTTTACCTCAATGGAATGTGTCACAGTGCTAATGATAAATATTTGTCCACCGCATGCAGCCCAAATGGTCTCCTCCATCACAAGCAGACTTCTAACAGGCAGAACTCCTAATTTAACTATCTTCTGGGGTTCTGTGTTCCATGACCCATCTTCAAGAAAAGAGAAGAAGAAAGGTTACACATAACAGAATGGTAATGTTTTAAAACAGTTTTGAAGACACCATCTCTCAAACCTACTGCTCGAACCTCTTCAAGTTTCCACTTCAAGCTACACTGATTTATACCTGTTTACTTCTAGCTTCCAGGGTAAGTTTGCAAGGGTAATACAACATTAACAGGAAAAAAACCCAAACCAAATACTTCTATATTTTTTAGTTGAACACATTTTGTCTGGATTAACGGATAAACAAGGACTCCCACACTGCTATTCTGATATAACTGCTTTGATTTCCAGAAGAAATGCAGTCAGAGTGGCCACGGCTGATGTAATTTTCTCCAATTCAGAAGGAGTTCACAAGCAATCTCGTTCAAGATGAGTTAACTTCAACCTAGGACAAAATAACATTTCATGTGAAAAGTAGCCAGCAAGATTTATAGCGTAGGTTCAAATGAGCTCAGATAACTCCCTAAGAGCACATTGATGGAATGGACTTCCTGCTACTAGATGCTACATTTAAGAAGGAATTTAAATTAAGAAGAAATTAGCAAACATATCTTCAAACAAATTAAAACGGTATCTTCACTACTTTAACTCCCACGCACCAACTATAATCCACAGTGTTTTCTGTGGACTGCATTTAGCAGACACATGCACGATGCAAGCTGGATATGTGGCACAATCAATTATTTAGAGACCTGATAAAAACTGCATGCTGCCACTTACTGCTCTGGTCACTCCCATTTGCCAGCCCTTTCAGTCAGGGTCAGCAGATTATTTCTCCCCAAATTTAACAGCTAGCAACAACAACCCATTTAAATATTTGTAGCCGTGTCTTTTATTTGCACATTTTGACATAAGAAATCTGTCAATAATTTAATCCTTTTATATTAGTTGATTTCTGTTGTAAGCATTCATTGAACACAAAGTCGCACAGACAGCACTTCTATCCATTATGCTTTAGTAATAATATGAAAATTTGGTAAAGTATTTTTACATTGAGAAAAAAACAGGCCAAAAAGTCCCCATTTCCTCATTCAAAGCTTTCACAGAATCACAGAATAACCAGGTTGGAAGAGACCCATCAGATCGTCGAGTCCAACTTTCTTCCTGCATAAAAGTTGCGTACTTTACTGATACCGGTTTCAAGTCAGTAGCCACTTCAGTGCATCTTTGCTCCCCTCCCCGGCCCAATAACAAGCGCACCTTTTATTGTTTGCTTAGGTAAAGGGCTATCAAATTTCCTGCTTGTAAAAGCAACAACAATCATGACAAGCTTTGGCTCTGAAGTGGTTCTCCTTGCTTCTGCCATCTGCATGATACAACCTTCACTGAGTCATTCTCAGGATGTGGCTTTTTTCCGAAAACATCTTTGTAAAAATGACATTTAGTTTCAGGCTGTCAAACCCATCGTCATTATTTTAGTTTGCAAGTAAGAAGCGTGTTTCCAGTTATTAGCCTGCAAACTCTTCCAGCAACGTCAAAGTCACTCCATGTTCTTTGTGACTCATGTGTACCGTTAGTAATAAAGAAACTTCTGGAAAAGATTTGATTTGCTAGCAACCACTTTATCCTCAGAGGCTGCCCATTCCCTGGGAATGCTTTAACTGCAGGCAGTTCAGTGCAAAGCCTTCGAAGAGCGGAGCTGCACGCATATTGCGTAAACGATGCTGACTGCAGAAGTCACAACAGCATCCAGAAAACAGCACCCTCATGTTTCCTTTTTTGGGGATAAAACCATCATACCTTCTTAGAATCATAGAACAGTTTGGGTTGGAAGGGATCTTAAAGCCCATCCAGTCCTACCCCTGCCATGGGCAGGGACACCTCCCACTGGATCAAGATGTTCTAAGCCCATCCAACCTGGCCGTGAACACCTCCAAGGATGGGGCAGCCACAGCTTCCCTGGGCAACCTGGGACAGTGCCTCATCACCTTCACGGTGAAGAAATTCTTCCTTATGTCTAGTCTAAATCTGCCCCTCTCCAGTTTATACCCATTGCCCCAGTGCTATCACTACAATCTTTGTAAAAAGGCCCTCAGCTTTCTTGTAGGCTCCCTTCAGAACCTTCTCTTCTCCACTTTGAGAATGTATGAGAGGAGGTTCAGATTAGACATGAGGAAAAATTTCTTCACCGAAAGGGTTCTTGGGCATTAGCAGAGGCTGCCCAGGGGGGTAGTGGAGCCTTCATCCTTGGAGGTGTTTAGAAGACTGGTAGATGAGGTGCTCAGGGATATGATTTAGTAGTGGACAGGTACGGTTGGACTTGATGATCCCAAAGGTCTTTTCTAACTAAACAATTCTATGATTCTCTATTTTCACACTGAAATTAATCTAGCAACAAAACCATGTACTGAACTCAGCATCTCTTTTTCTTAAATATATCCAAGCCATACAATGATCAATATGTAAAGCAAAGCTGATACTGAAGTGACAGGCGAATGGGGATTTTCAGGATCACAACTGGGGACCCTGGGATTTAAATTTTGCTTTAATTTAATTTCAGGCACCTAAGGACTATGACTTAGTAGTGGACAGATCCAGTTAGGCTTGATGACCTCAAAGGACTTTTCCAACCTAGTGATCCTATGATTCTAAGTATTTTTTTTTGATTCGGATCTTCATGCCCTCACCTTCCATACAAGCTGGCTTCCTCAGCTGGCACAGCACTAAGCCTTTTTATTAATTTTGGCCAAGTTTTATTTAAAATCATTATCAAACATTTGTAATAGTTTTTGAGTGAAAAGGAAAATTAGTACTGGTATCAGGTGGGTGGCGATTGCAAAATAAAAATTCTAAACCAACTTACTGCAAGGTGAGAAGGTGAGTTTGATATTATGAATACTACCAGTACTATGAATATTTGATTCCTCAAATATTCATATCAAAACTCAACCTGATATCTTTCATGTTCCCATGACTTCATCCAAAGAAACTGCAATTCCACTTGATTTTGGCCCAGGAAAAATCCAAAGCTCTCATTCTATCCATATACCCCAACCATGTTATAAGTCTATTCTGCATTTAATGTCTTCCTGAAAACGTTGCTGACTTCCAGATCAGACAGCATCTGAGACAGATGAGGCGGGGGGGAAAGGGCTGGGGGGGGAGACTCTCTAGTCTGTTAATGAGGGCAGTATTTAAATGATGGGTCAGCTGTGCTCTGGTCCCTGCCTCAGCGAATGCCTAATTAATTAGACAAAGTGGAATGGCACCAGAAGCAGAAATTAAGCACCGTGCATCTCTCTCTTCTTATTTTGTGGCAGCCAGGGAAATCTCTTGAGAGTTGGAAGCATGGCTACAAATCCTCTCAAGCAAGGCAAGGGATTAAGCCTGGTAATCCAACATACTTTTGTGAATGCTTTAACCACAGGCTGCTGGCTAAAAGCAAGATCGTGACTTCATTTTGCTGACCAAGAATTTTATTGTCCATCGCCAGACTTACTTAGTAAGTCTGGGTCTAGATCACAAGTTATTTCAAGACTGTAAAAATCAGACATGAAAGAAAACATAATAGTCTCTCTGTCTCTCTCTCCAGATCTCAGCAGATCCTATTCAACACCTGCCTACGCAGACTTCATCTTTGATGTTGGCTATTTCATGTTATCTATCTGATCCAAAGTTCACTGCTTCTGATATCTAAGTGAAAACAAGCATTATCTCCATTTTACATGTGTAAACACCTGCCAATTCAAGACATGCTTATATGGGAGTTCCAAGAGCTGGCACTATCCGTGTACTCAGAATCAGGCACAGTGCTTGCAGAAGATAAGGAACGGTTTTGTTTGATGTTCACAGAATCATAGAATCACAGAATAACCAGGTTGGAAGAGACCCACCGGATCATCGAGTCCAACCATTCCTATCAAACACTAAACCATGTCCCTCAGCACCTCATCCACCCGGCCATTAAACCCCTCCAGGGAAGGTGAATCAACCACCTCCCTGGGCAGCCTCTGCCAGTGCCCAATGACCTTTTTGTAAAAAGTTTTTTCCTAATGTCCAGTCTAAACCTCCCCTGGCGGAGCTTGAGGCCATTCCCTCTCGTCCTGTCCCCCGTCACTTGGGAGAAGAGGCCAGCACCCTCCCCTCTACAATCTCTTTTCAGGTAGTTATAGAGAGCAATGAGGTCTCCCCTCAGCCTCCTCTTCTCCAGGATAAACACCCCCAGCTCTCTCAGCCGCTCCTCATCAGGCCTGTTCTCCAGCCCCTTCACCAGCTTTGTTGCTCTTCTCTGGACTCGCTCCAGAGCCTCAACATCCTTCTTGTGGTGAGGGGCCCAGAACTGAACACAGGATTCGAGGTGCGGTCTCACCAGTGCCGAGTACAGAGGGAGAAGAACCTCCCTGGACCTGCTGGTCACACCGTTTCTGATCCAAGCCAAGATGCCACTGGCCTTCTTGGCCACCTGGGCTACTGCTGGCTCATGTTCAGTCGCTGTCAACCAACACCCCCAGGTCCTTCTCCTCCAGGCAGCTTTCCAGCCAGGCTTCTCCTCGTCTGTAGCTGCTCAGGGTTGTTGTGCCCCAAGTGCAGGACCCGGCATTTGGCCGTGTTAAACCTCATGCCGTTGGAGTCCAGCAGTCCAGCCTGTTCAGATCCCTTTGGAGCCTCCCGACCCTCCAGCAGATCCACACTTCCACCTAGCTCAGTGTCGTCTGCAAACTTGCTAAGGGAGCACTCGATGCCTTCATTCAGGTCATTGATAAAGACTGCATGTTATGCAGTCTTGGTTAATTACTGATTTAATAATCTTTTTTTTCCTAAGAAAAAAAGGAAAAAAGCAAAAAAACCAAAGCCAGTGCAAGGAGCCCAGCAAACTGTTTTCTGAAAAGCAGGAGCTGAGCAAAAGAAAAATAAAAGCAATGGAGATGGATATAATGCAGCTCCCAGAGACTTGGCTACAGAATACCAACAAGAGTGCCCACAGAATTGTGGCTTCTCTTAAAATTCTGTGCAATCAAGGCCTTGTTTTAGTTATAGGAAGATTTTTATGGTCATCATTGACTCAAGAATGCTGAAAAGCCATAGACAATAAACTGTTCTATCTATAGAGATACCAAATGAGATACAAAGTGCAGTACATAATACGCTACAACCAGAGGCTGGGCTGTGTATGGAAAAATCAGTAATCTGCACCCTGAGCAAATATGAGATCAAAGGCTGACACCTGCGGAAATGGGAAGGAAATAGTGGGAGAAGAGATAGGGATTTCCTTCTGTTTTGTGAGAAAAGCCCACACATTATTAACAACACAAAGATTAATGTATCTGCAAGTTTTCATTGACTCTGACCTCATCAAAGCGGGTACAGATTGTTGTTACAGATCCAACTAAACACCTAGGACATTACTGTAATAAAATATCAGCATCAACACAGTTACACGTAAAGACACTCGCAGGAATGAGATGTTTCTGTGAAATCTGAGAATGAGGTCAATGATAAAAACAAAGGGGGTTCTAGAAATAAGACATCATAATTTCTGACAATTGCAAATTAGATGAATATTTAGGGCTATGAAGATGATCCAAGGGCTGAAGCATCTCTGCTACGAGGACAGGCTGAGAGAGTTGGGATTGTTCAGCCTGGAGAAGAGAAGACTCCAAGGAGACCTTATAGTGACTTTCCAGTACCTGAAGGGGCTACAAGAAAGCTGGGGAGGGACTTTTTACAAGGACATGAAGTGATAGGATGAGGGGGGATGGCTTTAAATTGGAAGGGGAAGATTTAGATTAGATATTAGGAAGAAATTCTTCCCAATGATGGTGGTGAGGTAGTTATAGCAAGCAATGAGGTCTCCCCTCAGCCTCCTCTTCTCCAGGCTAAACACCCCCAGCTCTCTCAGCTTGTTGACTGCAATGCCTGTTGCTTTGGCACAACTGATGTGTGCCCTGAGAGGGCACACATCAGTTGTGCCAAAGCAACAGGCATTGCAGTCAAAGCAGAATGCCTTTTCTGTCTATTCACTCATCTATATCAAACTCTTTCTGAACCTGCTAATATATCAATTCTTCTGCTCTTTGCCACAACCCTGTGCAGCACTACAGGCTTGGGGAAGAGTGCTTGGGAAGCTGCCCGGCAGAGAAGAACCTGTTGGTTCACAGCCAGCTGAACATGAGCCAGCAGCAGCCCAGGTGGTCAAGAAGGCCAATAGCATCTTGGTCTGTATCAGGAACAGCGTGGCCAGCAGGACCAGCGAGGTGATTGTGGCCCTGTACTCAATAATGGTGAGGTCACAGCTCAATTCTGTGTTCAGTTTGGGGCCATTCGCCACAAGAAAAATGTTGAGGGCCTGCAGCGTGTCCAAAGAAGGGCAACAAAGGTGGCGAGGGGGCTGGAGAACAAGTCTTATGAAGAGCAGCTGAGGGAACCGAGGCTGTTTAGCCTGGAGAAGAGGAGGCTGAGGGGAGACCTTATCACTGTCTACAACTGCCTGAAAGGAGGTTGTAGAGAGGTGAGTCTCTTTTTCCAAATGACAGGTGATAGGATGAGAGGGAGTGGCCTCAAGGTGCTCCAGGGCAGGTTCAGATTAGACATTACAAAAAATTCCTTCACCAAAAGGGTTCTCGGCCACTGGCAGAGGCTGCCCAGGGTGTGTTGTGGTGTCCCCACCCCTGGAAGTATTTAAAAGATGGGGAGATTAGGTGCTTAGGGATCTGGTTTAGTAGTGGATGGCTACAGTTGGACTTTATGATCTCAAAGGTCTTTTCCAACCAAGTGATTCTATGGTTCTATGACAATCTTTCTGAGTTTTTAATTTCTTTTTCCGAGTTCCTTCCATAATCTTTACAGGACTTTATGAAAGGAAATGTTTATCAATGTGTAGAAGAAAGGAAGTACCTGGAACGGACTACAGTATATCAGGACAATAAAAGCTGTATTATATAAAGAGTACGATTTCCCCTTCCCCAGATACTTTTATGAATGGAAGTCAAACACACGCTGACCTTTTCCTACTATTACATCACTCAAAAACCACATCTGCTGGGCTGTCTGCGATCATCACAAAGGGGTTCTGTTATGTTTTTCTTTAAAAAAAGACAATACAATGTACTTTTTCCCTAACCTCATCTAGAAGTGTTTTTCTTGGAAACGTTCCTAATAATTCCTCCTGAGGCAAGCACTAAATACACAGGATTTCAGACTGATAACTGTGCAAAAGTTAATAGGACTGTCAACAAGTTCCCAACGCACAAGATGTCAGAAACATTACAATCAGCATCACTACCATTCCCATTTTCCACTTCAATTAATGCATTAGCTGTTTCACAGTTTCCCAAACTAGTCTTCTCACCTACATAAAATTAAGAATTATGAAGCATAATTATTAGGGTTCCTATTGTTATGATTAACATATTAGATAACCTGCATCCTAGTCTTTCTATGACATTATCATGATGACCATGTTAGCTCACATTTAATAACTGAGTAGATTTTATGACATCAGGGCCTCATTGACTTTTCTTTTAATTCGTATTCAAACATATTCAAGGCTCAAGTACTTCCTAACTCATAAGTGAAAATACATGGATATAGAAATCAGAGAATCATAAAATCACTAGGTTAGAAAACACCTTTGAGATCATCAAGTCCAACCGCACCTGCCCACTACTAAACCAGATCCCTGAGCACCTCATCTATCTGTCATTTAAACACCTCCAGGGATGGGGACTCAATCACCACCCCAGGCAGCCTCTGCCAGTGCACAAGAAACCTTTTGGCAAAGAATTTTTTTCCTCGTGTCTAATCTGAATCTCCTCTCATGCAACTTGAGGTCATTTCCTCTTGTCCCATCACCTGTCACTTGGGAGAAGAGACCAACACCCACCTTGCTACAACCTCCTTTCAAGCAGTTGTAGACCGTGATAAGGTCTCCCCTTAGCCTCCTTTTCTCCAGGCTAAACAACCCCAGCTCTCTCAGCCTTTCCTCATAACACTTGTTCTCCAGCCCCTTCACCAGTACAGTACAACTACCCTTCATAAAGCCAGAAGTCTTCACGGGTCACCTTCAACTTTCCCACTAACACAGATGGCACATGTTCCATGGTCCACTATACATACTTTTTTAGTTTCCATTTTAAATGACTTCAAGACAAGACTCTGTGCAGCCAGAGAGCACTCTGGATGCTGTCAATCTGACAAAGTTCTCCAGTGAGGAAAGTCAGAAGAAAGCACTTGATGTTTCTAAAAAAGCTGGATATTTACATGCACTGAACTATCTGAAAACACCAGGAGAAATCAGAGCTATGTGTATACTGAACACAGAATGACAGAGGTCATTTTGACTCATACAAAGAGGCAGAGCTTCAGTGACTGAAGTCACTGCCTGCCCATAGAGGAATAAACAAGGATCGCAACTCTAATAGACACCATGAGGTGGATTTTCATCCTAGAAGAAAAATTACCCAAACATAAGAAGGATATGGAAGTGCTGGAACAGGTGCAGAGGAGGCCATAAAGATGATCAGAGGGCTGGAGCATCTCTGCTGTAAGGACAGGCTGAAAGAGTTGGGGTTTTTCAGCCTGGAGAAGAGAAGCCTCCAGGGAGACCTCAGAGCTGCTTCCATTCCTGAAAGAAGCTACAGGAAAGCAGGAGAGGGGCTTTTTACAAAGGCATGAAGTGATAGGACATGGGGAAATGGCTTTAAATTGGAGGAGGGGTAGATCAGATATTAGGAAGAAATTCTTCACAGTGAAGGGTGTGAGGCACTGGCAGAGGTTGCCCAGCAAAGCTGTGGCTGCCCCATCCCTGGAGGTGTTCAAGGCCAGTTCAAGGGATCTTAGGGATCATCCAGTTCCAAACTCCCTGCCATGGGCAGGGACACCTCCCACTGGATCAGGGTGCTCAAGGCCCCATCCAACCCAAACCAGTCTCTGATTCTATGATTACTCCTGTTCATCCATTAAGTCCCACAATACGCTGCACAACTATTTCACGTATGCGTTCCATAGCATTTGTCCTTCTCAGGGTTCAAATCAAGATGCATTATAACGCAGTGACTATACTTTATGTTCGGTTTTAAATCTTCCTTTAATCTAATTTGTGCTGAACGTCCAAAACCCAAGTTGAAGTACATGGCTAGAACGTAACCCCCTCTGCAGAACAGACGGTGACGATGAATTACACAGAGTTTTTAGGAGGCTGCACTCCCCTCTCTCTCTCTCATTTCACCGCTAGGATCCCTTTGTTTGCTAAAATAGGTCAGTGCTCATAAAAATATCCCTCCAGGGCTGACTGCTTCACGTGACCACAGCATCCAACTGTAAGGAAAATGAATGCTAAGATGGAAGCAGCTGATTTGCACAACTTTTGTGAGGCATGGAGAACTGAAATAGCACAGAGATCAGTCTATATGGGAAGGGACTACAAGATGAGTCAGAATTAAAAAAAAAAAAAGAATGTGTGTTTCCAATCTCAGAGATTCAGCAATCCTGAAATAGACTGTGACAGGATCTGTGGGTATCTAGGTGCACAGAACTGGTGTTTCCAGAGGAAGATAAGTAGGGGATGCTATGATCCTGGTCAATACAACATGATCTCCAGCTCATATCATAATTCAGTCTGGTTAACAGCTCTACCCCATCGTTAACATCCTCTGTAGATATGCAGCACATGCATCGTTTCCTAGTTATACTGCCAAGGATGCCAGTTGTTTTTTTGAAGCAGTCTTTTCTGGAAGAAGTGGAGTAACAGCAACTGCAGTCTTAAACAGCTGAAAGCCTTTTCAGAGAAGACAAAAGGTTCACTTTAGTATCCCACCCAGGTATGTACAGAAACTGAAAGAGAACAAGTGATATTATAAAGTCCTAGGATCAAGGCCTTTCTCCTGTGCCTCCAAGCAAAGAGCAATTTGCCATTCACTAGTGAAAAAAAAAAATCTTTTAAAGGGAACTGAAATCTAATGTCTGGCTTCAGATCAAAGACAACAGCTCAACAGGAAACCCACTGTGTTGAAGATGACAACTGGTGAAAGGAACTCTCTTTACCAACACTTTTTTCAGGTCCTTTGTTGCTTGAAAAACCCCACATTCTGTACCTTCCCTGAATGAAATCTTTATATGATCTAACACTGGAGGCATAATTCCTTCCAACATTCAAGATACTGAGCTTGGCTTCTCAGTTACAGGCTGGCAGGATTTAGTAGCTGAGGTGTAGTGCCACACAAATCAAACTCCACCATTTACAGGGTCCAGCTCATTAAAGAAGTGCAACAATCATCATTACGCAGCTCACACTAATGAGGTGCACCAGATCTCTGCTGGCTCTGCACTTCACCAGGTTAGGTTTATTTGTGCTAACACCTCACTTAAAAACTCAGGCTTTGAGTAAAGCCTCACCGACCTTGAGCTGAACTACCTACCTATGTATGCAGTACTGCAGGAAAGTTAGTGAACACATCCTGGAAATAGAATCATAGAATCACAGAATAGCTTGGGTTGGAAGGGACTTTAAAGATTATCTAGTTCCACCCTCCCTGCCATGCCTTATGTCTAGTCTAAATTCACCCCTCTCCAGTTTATACCCATTGGCCCCAGTCCTATCACTCCAAGCCTTTGCGAACAGTCCCTCCTCAGCTTTCTTGTAGCCCCTTCAGGTACTGAAAGGTCGCTGTAAGATCTCCTGGAGCCTTCTCTTCTCCAGGCTGAACAACCCCAACTCTCTCGGCCTGTCAATACACTGACAAGTACCCAAACCAGCTCCAGAGAAGACAGTTCTGGTTCAGAAGTATTACCTGGGATTCTCCTTTACTCAAATTATTTTAGCCAACTACTTTACTAGATGCAAAACAACCAGCTGTGATGGTAATGACAAAAGGAGTCCTACTGTGAAACAGATGAGCCACACACAGGAAAGACTTCTATCTGTGCATTAAAAATGAAGTTGTCATTTCAAATGAGATAAACAGGAATCTCTACCAACAAGCTGTTTTTCGTAAACGTCAGTGCTGGGTAGCTGAGGGGAAAGCATTGTGCTGTGCACTCCCTGTTCTCACATAAACGTCTGGACTCTTGCAACACTGAAGACTTTGGCGTTTAAGCTAAGGGGCACAAATCAGTTTTCATATATACCGTTTGGTAAAATTGGGAACAGTATCAAGGTATCTACTATCCTTCAAAAAGAGAACCTGAAGAGAGTGTACAAGAAAGCTGGGGAGGGACTTTTACAAAGGCATGTAGTGGTAGGCTGAGGGGAACAGGCTTTAAATCCGAAGGGGGAGGATTTAAGCTAGACATAAGGAGGAATTTCTTCATGATGAGGGTGATGAGGCCGTGGCCCAGGTTGCCCAGGGAAGCTGTGGCTGCCCCATCCCTGGAGGGGTTCAAGGCCGGGTTGGATGGGGCTTGGAGCCCCTGATCCAGTGGGAGGTGTCCCTGCCCATGGCAGGGGGGTTGGAAATGGATGATCTTTAAGGTCCCTTCCAACCCAAACTATTCTATGTTTCTATGATTCTATGAAAACCAAGTGTGAAAAGTCTTTTCAGAAGTACTGAAAAGTGTAGTTACCTTAGGCCAACAGGTTTATGGAGTATTTTCAGAAAATATAATAGTGGAAAATGACAGCTGCCAAAATATACTGGCATGCAAGTTCCTCAGGATGTTATTGAATCATATCACTACGTTACCTTCTGCTTTTGTGTAGATCGAGATGTTTCCGTTTACCAAGCCAGCAAACAAGTATTGAGACATATACGTTAAGCTCATGACAGTTGATTTTTCAGGAGTGAAGAAGTGTTGAAGTCGAATTTTCTTTGAGCCTTGGCAACTTTTGTAAATAGAAATGCTATAAAAAGCGAAAAAACCACAAACCTGTGAAATTATGTTTTATTTAGGTCTTATTAGAATATGCACAAAAGAAGTTTAGCACAAATATTGGAGAGAAAAAGACTTTCTCCTTTATCAGAAGATGAGTACAGAAAGGAGTATCTTGATCCTCAAAAATGTCTGCATAGACCATCTGCAATTACTTAACGGTGACAGATGAGAACACTTTTCATACTATCTTGTCTGGAGAAACATCTATTGAACAAAGACTCATAATAAAAATTCTACTCCAAGTCCTTATTATGAGTTTACTCAAAACTTTTTATCAGTTTAAAACATTATGGATTAGCTATTACCTTGAGAACTAGGGAAAAGAGAAGAAAAACTCACTACCAGACATCAATTACACTTAAAATTCCCACCACTCCTCTAGATTATTACTATGGGTGTGTTGCACTTTACAAGCAAAGCTAATCAGCACAATTAGATGTTGGAATTTCTGGAAACAGCGTTTTCCTTGGATATTTTTTTTTCTCCTTCATTTATACTGGTTAGAAACCCCTGTAAAAGTCCCATCTTATAGCTGGTGGGGGCATTAAAGTAAGTGACAAGATCTGTTTCCTTACTGGCCTGTGAGTTTACAAAAAGTAACTTTGTTCTTCAATATATATTAAGTGATGACTCAGTAAGGTCATCAGTTGAAACAGAACAAAATAATTAATGTCAATAGTAAACAGCAGTATCATTTATTTGTATTACCACACTGCAGAAGGTTAATGGGTTCCTCACTTAACACCATCATTCTGAAAATTTTCCTATACCAAAAGATTATGTTGTAACATTACAAAAGTAATACAGATACTTTTCAGGCACGATATATGATGAATTAATCCTCTTTCAAAGATATGTGTTATTTAAATGTCAAATTCTACACAGTATATTTTAAAATCATGTGGAGTGTATTTTTTTCCTTGATTTAGATAGAAAGGATAAGGTCAGGGGATATTAATGGATGCTTTTTTAAAAAGAAAACATTTTCTTGTATCACCTAGTTTTGCTATAGAGTAGTAAACCTAATGAATATATCATACACATTGGATAAAAAATGAGAATCACCTTCCTTCCTCCATGCCAAGGCAAATCGTAGGCACATTAGAAGCTTTTGCAAGAACATTTTCAGAGTTGAGCGCCTTATTTTGCTCTCTCAGTTTCTCCTCCTCTGGTATGTAGACCATGCAGAGAATTCGTGATTCCACATTGAAGCACTCAATAACTTTGGGGCCGGAGCTTTGAAATGAGACTATTGCAATCTGGCCCATCTGATTAGTACAACTTCCAATCTGAATCGGAAAGATGAAAGAAAAAGAAAAAAAAAAAAAAAGACCAAGACTGATACCTGTCTCCAGGAAGATCAGCATTAATAAGAAGGAATGAGAGGAAAGTTAATTGAAGAGTGCAGCTATTCATGTGTGAATATGAGTTTTCATGCATTAACACATAAACAAGAACATAATTCAGCACTAATACAGTAGATTTCAAAACATTATATACACAAAATTCCCTTGTATACTCACATAAAATAGTTCTGAAAGGAGGAATATTATGGCCTATTTTGATGTCTGACTTAAATGTAATGCAATTATGATAAATATCTGTGTAATAGTTTATTTTAATAACCATTGTTCAAAATTATCTCATACTCTTTTAAAATTCCTTCTTAATATTGTTTATAAATGCTCTGTCCCACCAGAAAGAGCATTATTAGATTATTAATCTAATCCCTTTTGTAAACTTGCTGATACAGAATTCTAAACTCCTCCCTGATCCAGAACAAAATGCCATCAGTATGTCCAGAAATCTGTACATTCTAGACACGTCGGGAGATTAAAAAAATATTTTAGCCAAGCAACAATAGGAGGTTTTGTACATAGTAAAGAAAAAGAAAGAACATTTTGTGGTGACAGGAGGACTTAATTGCCATATATTGTGCTGAGTGCTTACAAATAGCAAGGAAAAAAATTAATAATATGAGTCACATTGAGAAAGACCACTGGCAAAAGCTATTCCCAACTTCTACTTTTAATTCACAAGGGTTCCCTTAAAATTTCAGTCTTGTAGTAACAAGAAAAGCTACTGAAATCATTACCATGGTTTTTTTTATTTTATTTTTATTTGAAGTATTGGCTATCTCACTTTGTCTGCTGGAAAATATGCATATTTGGTGTCGTAGCAATATGCCAGAAGAGTTTATTTCCCACATACGGACTTACACAGATTAGTCATGGCTAAAGCAGTTTTAAGTTACAGAAACAGACAACGGGACAGAGTGAACTCACATGGGTTTTAGCAACCCTCATTATAAATTAGCACATATTTAATTTCTGAATGGGCTTAGTACTCTGGAATTTGTCCTGTACCACACTAACAAATCACAAACATCTAAGTGCCATCCTGTAAAGGACAGCGAGATTGCATGGACAAAATCACTAGCTATCCTTTGTAGAAGTCCATCTTAAAGCAAACAAAAAAACCCACCAATCGAAATTTGTTTTGGTTCCATAAGTTGCTGAGAGTCACAAAAATCAGTGCAGAGAAACAGAAGAAAATCCCTTTCAAAGATTACGCTTACCCAAAGGAAACCATGTTCCATGGCACAGGAATCTGACTCTGTTTCTCCGGAAAGGTACGGCTCAGGATTATAAGCAGCACATTCAACCTTCAAACAAAGGAAAACAGAGCAGTTAACACATTAAAAAGATATGCCTGCTTCTGCCTAATTTAATCTGTAATTAACTAAAGCATTTAAGGATATCAAAGAACCACAGAAGGCAAGAAACCCATTTAGTCCTTCCAGCTTCCCGTGGGCAGGGTCAGCTGCAGGTGTGTTATTCCAGACAGATTCCTTATCTACTCTTACAGACATTAAAAGCCAAAGACTGCAAAGTTTTTAGCCGATCTGCTCAAACGCTTCAGGATCTTTATTAAGTTTCTCCAAACACTCAACCTAACATCATCCCTGCTGCAATCATTAGTCTGTTACTTCTCATCTCAGTCACCAGGTACCTCCATTCTTCCGTGCCCTTTTACATATAAGGCTGATATATGTCATGACTCTGCCTGAGTCTTCTCATCATTAGGCTAAATTAACATTATTACTTAATTAAATTTTTTAAAAAATGAAAATAGTTGGTTTCTTTTTCCTTTCTAAAATTCTTGATTATCAATTTTCCAACTCGCATCTCTACAGCAAATGCATCAGCTCCATATACTTGACAGTGCAGAACCTTCCCACCTGAACATGCTATTCTAGCAGCACTACATCATGACTGCCTCTTCTGACACCTGTTTGTACACATATCCCATCGATAACTTGCTGGTTATAACAATATTACATTCTTAACCAATCCTTCACTTGCTGGTCTATTAAAAATTACTTTTACAGACTTTCTGCTCCACCACCTCTTCAATGTGTACTTGTGAAGGTTTCAATTTCTGCCTGAGTGTATTACGTGCCTGTCCTACTGGCTGTCATCCCCCCCACAAACTATTTCTCCAGATGCTTTACTCATTTTGAATGCTAATGCTATCATCCATAATACTCCTACTCCCTCCCAACTTCACATCATCATGTTACGGCCACTACATTAATAACCATACTCATGATTTTATCTTGCAGGTCATTTAAGAAAAACTTGAAAGCTACAGCAGACTCAAGATCAACACTGAAGTCCATCCCAACTCTGAAAATCATCCAAGAACGAAGGCTCTGAAAACAGGAATTTTTATGAGCAGCCACGGATTTCTAATTTACCTAATACCTGTGGCAGAGCTCCCTAAAGCCCATGTAAACACTTTAAAACATACACAAGCAATTTATAACTGTGTAGAGAAGAAAAAGGTTTCTTATGAGGTGTGATACCACATTTTTAGACAAGATTCTCTATACTTCACTAATGTTCTCAGAATGTACACTAATACTATATAATAATACTGCTACACTGTTATAGCGCTAATGTTCTTGTCTCAGACATGAATGTTATTGAGATTATATTGCAGTACTAGATAATCTGATTAGTATTAACTTTGAAAACTTCACTATAACCTGGCAATACCACTAGCAGCACCTCCCAGTAGTGAATATTTTAAAACAAAAAGGAAACTAGCAGGCATAAGAGAGTTCTAATCACCAAGTGATTAGCAGCAGTAAAAATAATGTTATGTATTCATCATAGCAATTCTCTGTTAGGATAAAAAATGGAAACTGGCAGTTGAGAAAAAGAGGTATCCATGCCTGTCTTAGCATGTCTCATTTAGCACATGCTGCAACTATCTACTCGTAGCGGTGATTTACAGTAGCTGTGACAGCTAAATACATCACTGGGGAAAGACAAGACAGCCTGTATGCTGGATATTCCTTGGGCTGCTTGTTTTATCTCTGTGTTACCTTGCATCTTAGTCAAAAATGATGGTGCTTTTCCATAGTTAAACCCTGGTAGTTTCAGTCTCAATCTTGACAAGAAGCTCTTTGCCTGGGGTGTAAACTTGATCTCACGGAAAAGGTTGTTACAGGCTCCTTGCAACACCAGGCAGCCTCGGCAGCACAAAGAGGTAACAAGCAAGATCAGCCAAGCAAAGGGTCTCTTCTCACCCCAAGCTGTGGTTGTGATACCCAGCTGCAGCTGAGGCTGCAGAAAACCATCAATAATATTATAGATTATCTTTTCCAGTAATAGTGAAGACTTAGGAGTAACAGGCATGACAGCTGGGCTCACACCCAGGTTACCTTTAGGAGCTGCAAAGCTCAGGCAAACACTGCCACACAGTGTTCTCTTGAGGTGAAGGAGGCAAAGGCCATCAGCCAACTGTATGGGACACAGACATTCCTTTCCTTTCTAAACAAGCAGATCCTATTGGAATTTGGCTGCATGACCTTCAAGGCTCCTGGCATGGATCTACAGGACTTACAAACGCTCTAAGGAAACATAAATATTTTCAATTTTTGCATAAAATTAAATTAGCACGGTGGTTGCACCAGCGGTGCCTTTGGAAAGCCCTCAATACAGCTGACTGTTCAGCAAGGCAAGAATGATGACGGTTGTATGGGAGACTGGAGGCTTCCAGCAGCTCTGTCTGTAAACCAGTACTATAGCAATCATAGAGTCATGGAATGGTTTGGGTTGGCCCTGAACACCTCCAGGGACGGGGCATATATAACTTCTCTGGACAACCTGTTCCTCACCACCCTCATAGAATAGCGTGGGTGGAAAACTGGTTGAACGACCAGGACCAGAGAGTGGTGGGAAATGGTGTTAAACCCATCTGGAGGCCAGTTACAAGTGGGGTTCCCCAGGGCTCAGTGCTGGGTCCAGCCCTGTTCGATGTCTTTATCAATGACCTGGATGAAGGCATCGAGTGCTCCCTTAGCAAGTTTGCAGATGACACCGAGCTGGGTGGAAGTGTGGATCTGCTGGAGGGTCGGGAGGCTCCAAAGGGATCTGAACAGGCTGGACTGCTGGGCAGAGTCCAATGGCAGGAGGTTTAACACGGCCAAATGCCGGGTCCTGCACTTGGGGCACAACAACCCTGTGCAGCTACAGACTAGGAGAAGCCTGGCTGGAAAGCTGCCTGGAGGAGAAGGACCTGGGGGTGTTGGTTGACAGCGACTGAACATGAGCCAGCAGTGGCCCAGGTGGCCAAAAAGGCCAATGGCATCTTGGCTTGTATCCAAAACAGCGTGATCAGCAGGTCCAGGGAGGTTCTTCTCCCTCTGTACTCAGCACTGGTGAGACCGCTCCTCGAATCCTGTGTTCAGTTCTGGGCCCCTCACCACAAGAAGGATGTTGAGGCTCTGGAGCGAGTCCAGAGAAGAGCAACGAAGCTGGTGAAGGGGCTGGAGAACAGGCCTGATGAGGAGCGGCTGCGAGAGCTGGGGGTGTTTAGCCTGGAGAAGAGGAGGCTGAGGGGAGACCTCATTGCTCTCTATAACTACCTGAGGGGAGGTTGTGGAGAGGAGGGTGTTGGCCTCTTCTCCCAAGTGACAGGGGACAGGACGAGATGGAATGGCCTCAAGCTCCGCCAGGGGAGATTTAGGCTGGACATTAGGAAGAAATTTTTCACAGAAAGGGTCATTGGGCACTGGCAGAGGCTGCCCAGGGAGGTGGTTGATTCACCTTCCCTGGAGGTGTTTAAGGGGCATGGTTTAGTGTTTGATAGGAGTGGTTGGACTCGATGATCTGATGGGTCTCTTCCAACGTGGTTATTCTATGATTTTATGATTTAACACGATTAAACACTTCAAACGCACTTTCAGCCAGCAATGATTTTCCCCAAACATCCTGGCTTATATACTAAAGTGAAGCTGCCAGCTGAATTTCCCTCCTGTGTAGTCTGTCCTAGCAATAAGGGTCTGCAGACATACTGCTTTAAGCTGCACCCATGCGATGATGTTATTATAACGCTGGGATTCTGCCCATACATTTAGCATTTTATTTCCATTAGTGTTTCTGCACAAGCCTAACTGACTGATTGGAAATAAGAAATTGTGTTGATGCATGGGAAAAAGTAGTATGCAGCACCCTTCCCTTCCACCTGTTAGTGTGGACATGCTGTACATATTCTTATCGTTAATGTCAGTGGTCAACATGACTTCAAATTGACACAGTACTTTTGGAAATGAACCAATAAGATGATTTCTGTACCATTGTTCAGAACAGAACTACACTGTATTTTTAAGATAATGCCTGTGCCTAATGAAAATCAGAAATTTGAGGATGATTCAAGGTAGTTACACCAGTACAGGACAACTATCATGGAGATCAGATTCCTCTTGGTAAGCTGCAGGTTACTTTGGAACTGCAAACCCCTGGAAACCTCAAGACCAAGTAAAAATTCCCAGCAGTTCTGTTTTCATTGAGTGATGAGCTTAGATCTGAAAGCAAACGTTTGTAGTACATATTAGCAAACACTACGTTTCTTAGTACCTCAGACACTGAATCATTTTGGATTCCCGTGACCCTCCTCTTGGACTTCCCATTGCTACTGATCTTACACCAAGGTAGTAACTCAGGAGAACTAATAGATGTATTTAATATATGTTATTCTTTAACAGTTTATCACACAAGAAAAGCAATTATAATGTTACGTAAAAATTATGTTCACCTTAAACTCCTGTTGCTTGGCCATCATCACGGGCATGTGTCTAACAAGGAGAGGATGCTTCTCCTTTTTGATTTGATTCCCATCATCTTCTGCACAGAACCAACCTAACAGGTTATCCTCTGCTGTAATGGAAAGAACAAACAGAAAACATGAAACATCCCACAATCCTCTCATTGAATAATCGCTTATAGGAATAGAAAAGAAATCTGTTAGGCTTGGCTAATACTGATCAGGCTGTTCTTATGCCATATATGCATAAATGACAAAGAAAAACCACGAGCAAATCTTCAATATTGTAGATTACAAACATATCAATAAAGCAAAAAAAGAACATTTTATACTAGTAAAATGTTAAGGCTGTTCTCTTAATGATCTTCTCAGTAGTAGAGGAAAAGGCAAATCAAAACTCTCCTCAGATCCAGGGAATCTGTTTTGCAAATAGCATTTCTCTGCCTGTATAAACAACCTCGCTACCAACTACTACTTATCATAACTACAAAGATCCTTCTGGAATGATGGAGACAACCATTCTCTCTTCTTTCCTTTTTGTTATTTTGCCTGCCTTCAGTGAGATACCATAAAGGTGCTGTATTTTTAGCGTGCGCTGATGAAACCTGCTTTCCAGCAAGTGCATATCCTCAACATTTTTCAATTTAGACATTCAAAATCCCAGCCACCCTTGGAAACCTTTACCTCCTGTGCAAACACAGGGCAACAATAACATCACAGGACAGCACATTCTTTATTGCACCCACTTAAGACAAGGTTTGTTTGTGATGATCCCTCCAATGAAGACTATGGATTTACGTTAACAAAAGCCTCCTCCCCAAAATCTTGAGTGTTACATATCCAACAATAAAGAAATGGCACTATATTAAAATTACAACCATACGTTTATTTCATGCTTAGAAAGGTAAACAAATGAATCCAACAATTTACTGATATTTCCAAGCTAAAATTATTCTGAGCTAAAAGTTAGAAATTTGAACCTGAAGTTCAAAGTTTAAGAAGTTCGTAAGAGCTGAAGAAATTAGTTTATAATAGAATAACTTCCTCACCTGTCCGTGCTGTAGTGTCTCTCATTTTTGTTGATTTAGATATAACAACTAGCAATGATTGCCACAGACTTCAATAAAATATGGTAGAAATTATATTCCCTCATAATGATACCCCATCCCATGTATAACATCGTTACCTTGTAGTGATGGATAATCCCTACTGTTTATTGTATTGCAACTTTAACATCTGCAAATAATGCAAATAATTTTCTAAAAAATTAAAAAAAAAATTACACTGCACATTGAGAGCTATCTTAACTTGACAGGAAATTTAAGTAACTAAGAATTACCAAGGGCCAGTTTAGCCATTTGTAAATTGTTGATCCAAGACTGTTTGATGGCAGGGGTAAATGTATTGAACACAGCTGTAAAGAAAGTGGGCCGTCCAGACCTACAAGACAGAAGAAAAAATGCCTTGAAGTGCATTGAGCATGAGATACAGTCAAGGCTAGAAATGTTAAGCAAGATGAAATTTCACTTTTTTCTAATACTTAGAGAAAGATACAGCTCCGATATAAGCATGCAGGCTATCACAGAATCAAAGAGTCACTAGGTTGGAAAAGACCTCTTGGATCATCGAGTCCAACCATTCTTATCTGCCACTAAACCACGTCCTTAAGCACCTCGTCTACCCATCTTTTAAACACCTCCAGGGATGGCGACACCACCACCTCCTTGGGCAGCCTCTGCCAGTGCCCAATGACTCTTTCTGTGAAAAATTTTTTTCCTGATGTCCAGCCTGAACCTCCCCTGGCTCAGCCTGAGGCCATTCCCTTGTTACTTGGGAGAAGAGCCCAGCTCCCTGCTCTCCAAACCTCCTTTCAGGTAGTTGTAGAGAGCAATAAGGTCTCCCCTCAGCCTCCTCTTGTCAAGGCTACGATATGCCATGTAACAATCTTCCTACACTTTATATGAAGCAGTATGAGAAGAGCTCCCTCCCTGGTGAAGGAATACAACAGTGGCTGTTCCCTATTAGCCGGCACTGCCACAGTTCCTTCTCATTTCTTGCATCTGGGACACAGAACTGAGGGATGGGAGAAAAAACACAGTGCTGCCCTAGAACGTGCAACTTCCCAGCACTGTGGCATGAGAGCAGAACTCCCAGGCTAACTGTGGAGACAGAAGAAGGGGAAAAGCTACAGATTCCCAAATCCTCCCTGGTACATTTATGCCTAATGCACAAGCCCATTTAGAAAATTTTGTAATCAAGATTACTACTGACTTGTCCTGTTTTCCTGGAAGTTGCAGCTGAATTCTACAGCGATCTGCCGCTCTGATTTCATCTTCTTTTTTCAAAATCAGTTTTTGTAAACCTGATGTCCAGTCATGGGCTACAGATTGGTTTAAGTTCTGAAAAATTAAAAAAGCTAAGATTCAACGCCACTGGCCTACTTCCAACAGTCTAACTAAGGTGATCTCGGCATGTAACAAACAATTCTTGGCACCTGGGCCTCATTTAGTCTATATTTTAGTCATGGATAATTTAGCCATATTTGTAAACACATTTCAAAATTATCTGTAAAAAAAAAAAATTGCTAGCGTTTCATCCCATGGTTTAATGTCACATTAGTTAAAGTCTCATGATACACAAGTGATGTTCCCAAGCATGTGTCAGATTAAGAAATGTAAGTTTGCATCAGGTGTATGCATAACCCTTTTATTTCATCTCAATTAGTAGTTCCACAGAACCCACGGATGCTGCTTCTAAAGAATACCTCGTGAAAACGTCTACAAATCTTACTGCCAGTAGGGTTTTGTTCAAATCTTTGAGCCTAAATGTTTACAGAGCCATCATGAAAGCTGCCTGTGTGTTCAGAATCTGTTTAAGTAGGATGCTGAAACAATAAGCCTCTGCGAGCTGAGTGGTTGGTTGGTCACAGAGGGTAGAAGCACACCTACGTGATACTTAAAAGCATCAATAGTAACAAGTACTCAAACACTAATTTTCCACAGTCAGAACTGTAAGAAAATTGAAGTCCTGTTGTAAAAGTAGAGAAGCTGACCTCATTCCTCAACTAAATAGTTGTCATTATCTTATTCATACCTACCTAGAAACACTGCTAGAACTTTAAATTTTTAAAACACAGTTGGCTCTGGCTGGCAGTACAGGCAGAAAAGTTTTGTGTATTTTAATGGGTGAATGTCTTATGGAATCTGTGCTACACAAGTTCCCAGTAATGCAGCTGACATTCACCTTCAAATACTTGTGAAATTTTGTCCAAAAGTACTGTTTCCATAAGCTACCTTCACAGTACATATAGTGACAAAACCATATGCGTTATTTAATGCCCTTGACTTTATCCTAAGAAAAACTCAGTTTTCATATACTTATTCACACAATCACACGTATAGATATATTTACAGCCTATGGTAGAAGATAGAAGTTAAAAGAAGTTAAAGTCTATAAAACAAAAGGCAAAACCCACCATTTTTTTTTAAGTCTTAAGATGGTGGAGAACTTACTCGGAAATTTGGCATTAAAAGTACTACACCTATTTGCCAGGATATAAGCTGAATAAAGTGGATGGGAACAAAGCCAAAGCAAATTACTTCCAAAATTCCTCTGACAAGCCTTTTATATTTTTTTTTTTGTCATTTGCACTCAGTTTTAACTACAGCTGCCCCCGCAAACCAGGATTATGAGCTTGGACAGGCTTTAAGAGCTTCCTCCAAACAACCATCCTCCTACTACCTTGTCTAACTGCAAGAACCCAGTTCCTTAAGATCAAAATGTAATTCTGTTTCCATATAAGCTTATCAGCTACTGAGCAAGTGCAGACACTTGCAGTATCCACCTATGCTTAAAAACAATAAAGAAAAATAAGATTAGCAAGACAGCTATAATCTATTTATAACACTAAGCTGTTAACAGTAAATGAATTACTAGAGGTAAAAATTATTACACTCTTTACAGTGAGAACTAAAAATGTCTTGCACAGATCCTAGGGAGAGACAATTATGCTGCTTTACAACAGGAACATACTTGAAAAAGAAATCCAGCTTTGCATATTACCTGATAGTTTCCTCTAAGGCTGCCTATTAAGTGACTAATTTGACCAACTACGTTCAAGTCATGTAAAAGGTTCTGCAGGTCCTGGTACAGTTGCCCTGGTCCCATATACAGCTTGTCTAAAATGAATAAAAAGATGAGGTTATATACAATAAGACGTAATTCTCAGCTGAAGGAGGAAAGCTTGGCAAAGATAATATTAACATGTATTGCTGTTTCTTAACACTATGACAGTTAAGCTAATTGAAACTGGTAATGTTCTCTAGATTAAAAAGACAACTCATGCATAGGTGCACAGCAAGGGTTTCCAGCACTTCTGAAAATCAGACTTGCTTATTTATACATATATCATCAATACTTCACTTTGCTGTGTCTTGCCCTGCAGACAGATAGTTGTGAAATGCATCCCAGGAAATTCTAGTTAGTAGTATGTTATTGCATATTAGGTTTGCATGTACAGGCATTACCATAGGCATTTCCTTTTAGCTCACCTTATCATCGCTGTTTATAGTTACAATTAAGATTCAAGTTTGTTCATCTGGTATGACAGAGAGCATTCCGTGTAGGTTTAATAATAGAACTGTGACAAATCTCAAAGCTTTACTGGCCCAAACATCTCTTGCTGACATGGAAGATTTGCTTAGCACCGAGCACCAGACTTGCTGTTACACCTTAGTTTAAACATCCTTCCTGAGTTTGCTTTTGGTCAAGTGATGAAGCAAAAAATCTATTTGTAGCCTTCGCTATGGTGGTTTAAAACTGCAAATTTGTTCAATTTTGTTTGATTTTCTCAATCGTTTTGATTGCACGACAATCCTGGATCACACCCCCACATCCTAACCTTAACATGAGCCTGAAATTTCACTAAACCACCAGATATTATACTGCAATCATGGCTAAGTGAAGAAAAAAAAAAGGATTTGCGCTGTGATTTGCAACAAATCTTAGCAGCAGAAGAAATATTTCGCCTTTTCAATAAGTGTATACATTTATAAGATAACATTAACCCAGAAAAATATTGTGACTACTATGATAAGCTATTTAAATGGTCAAAGCTTGCAAAACCCTGCTAATAAACTCTGACTCCCAGGCGTTGGACTCGATGATCCGGTGGGTCTCTTCCAATCTGGTTATACTGTGATTCTGTGAAATAGGAGGACTTCTGTGGAAACAACACTCTCTCTCCCCTAAAAGCCCCATCCCAACTCATACAGAGTCTGCAATAGCTGAAAAACAGGATCTAGGCTGAATTATGGAGCATACAAGAAAGCTGAGGAGGGATTTTTACAAAGGCATGGAGTGATAGGATGAGGGGAAATGGCTACAAATTGGAGGGGGGAAGGTTTAGACTGGGCATTAGGGAGAATTTCTTCATCATGAAGTGATGAGGCACTGGCACAGGTTGCTCAGGGAAGCTGTGGATGTCTCCTCTTTGGAGGTGTTCAAGGCCAGGTTGGACGGGCTTGGGCAGCCCTGTCTGGTGGAAGGCGTCTCCGCCCATGGCAGGAGGGGCTGGAATTAGATGTTCTTTAAGGTCCTTTCCAACCCAAACCATTCTATGATTCTATTATTATCTTTCCAGGAAATCCCTACAGATTATTTCACTCACACAGTGGAGTGTCCAAACTACAGATTCTTCACCCTCACCACAACTTTAGAAGCTAGTTTGCGGGCAGCAAACTCCCCTGGAGCAGAAAGATTTCAACTCTGTGTCTGCACGAACACAATCTAGATGTAATGCAGGCTACCTGCTCTGCAGAGAGATTACGAGCACGGACACGAGTTGTGCCACCCAGTCCCAGTGTCACGACGCTGGACACCAGGCAGCTGCCAGCCGAGGCATCTTAGCACCTCCACTCCTTAGCTACAAACCAAACCACAACAAACCAAATGCAAAGCTATCAGAATAGCATAATCCAGAATACACACAAAAAAATAAACATGCACAAGACAATTCTTCTTAAATCACTCGCATATCCTCAGTCTTGTATGTAAATAACTATTTTCTAAAGACATTTCTCTATTTCAAAGTGCCACACAGATCAAGGCCACTAATGAATGTTTTTCTTTAACATCATTCACTGCACTAATCTAGGAGTCTGCCTTAAACTTTGAAAAGTATAACATTTCAAGGCACAAGGAAAACGTTAAGGGTTACTTTGCCTCTGAATTCTTGCCTTCACTGCAGGAAAATGCAACATAAACCTGAGATTTTTACACATTCCCATAAAACTCCAAATTATTCTTTCGCCTTTAAATCTTCTGGTAAATCCAATCAATGAAAAGACTTCTGTGTATTGCCCTTTAGCACTAAACAGGGAAATGACTGCACTTACTACTACTTATCCAGACGGAGAATAGATGCAACTTCCATCCACCCTCCTTTCGCTGTTCTGAATTTTAATGAAAAGAACAATCGAGCCTTTCTTACCCTTAAAAACAAAGCAGTCCATAAGAAAAGATCATTATGTTTGCTGTACATACTGAAAAGAGATGACTGCAAAGTAGACCTGAGAGGAAGAGTTTTGAGATTATGGTCAGCAAAGCCTGTTTGCAGATCTATTTAAAAAAATTAAACACTTTTCTAGAACTGCAGACAACACACCTTCATTAAGATGCATTTTCACTTCTTTCAACTCAAACAATTGAAAAAAATCAGAATCTGAAAACTGTGGACATTTTTCTCCTTGTACCCCTCCTCTTTGTACACCTTTTTTCTTACTAACATCTACCATAATTATAATTTGTTAAGCACCACAATCACTAGTTCTTAGACACAGCAATTTGTTTATTTTAATGGGGCTACATGCAAAGAAAGGGGCAGGTCAGTGTCAACAAAAGTCTAAGAAGAAGAAACCATAGAATAATAGAATCAATAGGATGGGAAAGACCTTTGAGATTATCGAGTCCAACCATACCTGTCCACTACTAGATCGTGTCCCCAAGCACCTCATCTACCTGCCTTTTAAACCCCTCCAGGGATGGGGAATCCACCACCTCCCAGGGCAACCTCTGCCAATGCCCAAGAATCCTTTCAGTGAAGATTTTTTTCCTAATGTCCAGTCTGAACCTGCCCTGGTGCAGGTTGAGGCCATTCTCTCTTTTTCTATCACTCATAACTTGAGAGAAGAGACCAACACCCACCTCTCTACAACCTCCTTTCAGGCAGTTGGAGACAGTGATAAGGTCTCCCCTCAGCCTCCCTTTCTGCAGGCTAAACAACCCCAATTCCCTCAACTGCTCCTCATAACCCTTGTTCTCCAGCCGCTTTCCCAGCTCTGTAGCTCTTCTCTGGACACACTCTAGGTCCTCAATGTCTTTCCTGTCATGAGGGGCCCAAAACCAAATACAGAATTTGAGGTGTGACCAAAAGCCATGACAACTACAACTCTCTACAACTACCTGAAGGGAGGTTGTGGAGAGGAGGGAGCTGGGCTCTTCTCCCAAGTGACAGGGGACAGGACGAGAGGGAATGGCCTCAAGCTCCGCCAGGGGAGATTTAGGCTTGAGATTAGGAAAAAGTTCTTCACGGAGAGGGTGGTTAGGCATTGGAACAGTCTGCCCAGGGAGGTGGTTGAGTCACCGTCCCTGGAGGTGTTTAAGGTTAGGGTGGATGAGGTACTTAGGGGCATGGTTTAGGGATTGGTGGGAATGGTTGGACTCGACGATCCACTGGGTCTCTTCCAACCTAGATATTCTGTGACAAAGTATTTGGCACTGTAAAGAACACTGTAAATGAGATCAAACTTCTGCAACCTCAAATTTAGAGTGATCAGAAGTAATTGCAAGTTTAGTTGAGTTCCTAGAGAAGTCCATTCACTTAGATCTGTCATTTATAAGCTCTGCTACTAAAACCAAACTGCTGCACTGAAAAACATGCAACAAATATTTCTAAAATTTATCCTTGTGTGTTTGAAGTAAGAGAAAATTTACAACTACTAATCTGTGAAGCTTCAAATTTCTGAGGATGGATATTTTCCCGCAAGAAAACTACATTATTCATATGTTTTAAAAGCCAGGATCACTCTTTGCAGCTTCATAAAGCTCTGTTTTCATGAATCAGAAGTTTGATTATTGCAAGCAGGTCAGAGAACAGACACTAACTTCCAATGTATAACAACAAGCATTCAGGAAACTCTTAGATGCTGCATGACTTTATTCCATAGCCTTCAACAGAGGTCATAAAGCAAGCTTTGACTAAATAGATGGACCTGCCCTGTGCAGTTTATACATCCACTGTGCCTGAAAAAAAACCAGTCCTCTACAGTCCTCCTCCTGGAGCATTAAATACTCTTACAAACATCCTTGTTCCAGGCTCGGGAATTAGGCATAAATTTCATTCAGTAATTGTCACTTGAGTCTACTTTGTCTGCACCATGCATATTTTATAAGCTTTTAATAAGTCAAGATAAAAAGGATTCAATGAGTGTCAAAGCAAATAAACTAAGCTGGCATCTGAAATTCTGTCACACAGAAAAAACAAGTGGCTCATTCATTAAAACCCATGTTCTTAGCAAAGGAAAGGAAGCCAAAAACCAAAACAATAAATAATTAAAGACAGTCCTGCTTCCATCTTCTGATGTTCTAGAAAAGACAGTCAGATTCAGAAGACATTTTAACAGTCAAGGACTAGATCAATAGCCACCGCTAATATTCTTTCATGGAGGTACTTAGTGGGGACAAACTGGAACACAGAAAAACCACCTGGGATTCAGAGATCAGCAATGATGGACTCAGCAGTAGAGAGTTCTCCGAGAACCAACCCCTTGGTTTGTGTCTGGATAACAAGTTACAAGTTATAGCTACTTCATCTCTGAACTAGGTCCTATGGGGGTTACTCACAAAGTCTTTTAAAATAGGGTTAATGGCTTTAAATTGGAGTGGGGAAGATTTAGACTAGATATTAGGAAGAAATTCTTCACGATTTAGATTAGACATTAGGAAGAAATTACTCACAATGTCTTTTAAAATAGGATTAATGGCTTTAAATTGGAGTGGGGAAGATTTAGACTAGACATTAGGAAGAAATTCTTCACGATGAGGGTGGTGAGGCACTGGCACAGGTTGAATGGGGCTGCCCCATCCCTGGAGGGGTTCCAGGCCAGGTTGGATGGGCCTTGGGCAGCCTGATCCAGTGGGAGGTGTCCCTGCTCATGGCAGGGGGTTGGAACTGGGTGATCAATAAGGTTCCTTCCAACCCCAACCATTCTATGATTCTATGATTAGCTTCTTGGGGGTTAACAAAATGTTGACTACCAGTTGACGTGGCTGAGAATCATCTGATGGAGGGATTTTCCTGGGTGGAGGACGTGGCACACTAGTGTGTTCATCAGCTGTGCTTCTCGGTTCACAGCCAAAAACTGGCTCCTTCAGCCCACGCATGTTCCCTGACCATTCAGTTGCTGCCTGGTTTGGGGTGGGTGTTCACTCTTTCTTTTTTTTTTTCCATAGAGAGCCCTGAAACACTCTTGGCTTCACTCCAAAGTAGAGACACGGCTGGTTCCTTTTTGTACTTTGAAACGTTTCACAAATGATAAAGTCATTTCCTTCCCATTTCTAAGCCACTCTTGCTAATTATCAAACTCCAAAACAACTTTTTTCAATGCAAAAAAACCCTCCACAAATTTAGAGAAGGTTCTTGCCAGCTCTACACATCCTACACGTTAAGGAGCACGTTGTTTCCAGGCAGGACAGAAGGCAGCTTGCTGTAACCAATAATCACATATGTGGCTTTGGAGGCAATGTTTTTTGCATTCCACCTACAGATCAAGGGTGAAATTTTGGCCACGTGTAAGTTAGCAGGAATTTTTTTCATTGACTCCTTTGTTGCTAAGATTTTACCAGAGGAATTTATGCCTCCCTGCAACAGGCAAGTTGGTGCCAACAACCAGTAATTCATGCAAAAGACCTAATTCCTTGCTTGGAATTATTATGAAGTAAATTCAAGGTTAAAAAAAAACCCCAAACACAGAACTGCCACTTGCTTCAGAGGCAGGAAAGGAGTTTAAAATTTAAATTGATTTTTTCTGCTATGTAAAATTAGGGTGGGAAGTTACTACTTTTTATAATGATTGTTCCTTAGTCAAGATATATTTGACTATAACACTTATTTTACCTGCTCATTTCCCAGTGTTACTCTCAGCATCACAGCTTTAAATTCACCAGTTCGGCTAGGTTTGAAGTAATTCTTATAATTAAACAGAAGCAATTTTAGCCCATTTGCATCCAACCATTTGCAAAGTCTGCTGGAAACTCCCTGGGTGTGGTTAAAATCAGTTTAACTTGGCTGGGGCAAAATTAGGATTCGGAAGATTGTGCATAAATATACACACGCAAGAGAAGGGTCTGTGTGCTTGGGTGTGGGCAGAGGAGGAGAATAATTCCTCATCACCACATTTGAGGATCTCTGTTGTACTTTGAGGTCAGCAAGAAACAGGACCTAAGGTAAGACTCTCACCACACTGGAGTTATTCCTATTTCATGCAGCCAGCCCTTCTGCACGGATCGGAGCAGCTTTCTCTCTGCTATTTCCCTCCTCTCCTCCCGGCAGAGACCCACCTCTGGCACAAGCTCTTTTCCTACCCAGCAAGCACAGCAGCTGCTTTAATAGGCGCTGGCTCCCTTTGGGATCGCTGTCTATCTGGTTCTCCTAAATTTTCAGTTCTCATAGACACCAAAAGCAACTGGATATTATAATTCTGAACTGATCACACACTGTTCTTCCTCTCGAACAATTACTAAGGGACACATTTATCCGCTGGGGTGATTTGTTACTTGTACACGTTTTCCAGTAGCTTATGCTGTGTGCTCTGATTTCCACTTGTGAATTACTAATTTATCACAGATTTATGCTGCTTAAGAGGGCAAAAAGAGCATGCTGCAGTGTCTTAGAGCAGATGCAATTGCTGTAATTTATGCATCTATACCTGTGTAAGCAAATGTAATAGCCCAGGTTGTCCTCTCCCATACTAAACTCCTGTTTATTCCCAGTTAGAAGGATTTTTTTCAAGCAATATAGTTACATAAATCCAAATGGCACGCAATTAAAATAAAAGTCTCATTCAGTATACTCTCAATATTGCAACTATTCTTGCTAGTATTTCTGTACTGTATATCATGTTAAAGCTGACACCTGTTAATAGATACACTTCTCGTATGTCTTTTACTGTGGTCTAAAACCACAATACATCAATATAAATTGCTTTGGAAAAAGCCATATTGACACGAAGAGAGAACCAGTGAGTCATGAAAATTCAAGGTCCTTAGACAGATCGCTTCGCTTCTAAGAGATGCAGAGCCCTGAAGTCAGACCAGGTATTACACAAAAAGCTCACGGACACTCACTTATGAAAACCACACCAAAACTGAGAAATGCTACGTTCCTTGACTATGTTTCCAGCATTATTGAGAAGTAACGTGAGATTAATCATACACATGAAGAACACAGCAGATTAAAGACTACTCTAAAAAGCTTGTAGATCCCAAATTTGCCTTGCCATTTGCAATCTGGTCTTCGAGGCTGAGTGCATTTGTATTGCTTCCTCCCACTGAGCCATCTGTGTGCATCCAAGGCAACATACTGAAACGTCAAGTGTTTCGAAGGGAAGCGATTTGGAAGGGATTCAATCCTCCTCTTGAGCATAAAAATCACCTGGGATGGAGGGAGAAGTTATAAACATGGGAGGTGACTTTAAAAGTTGCTTTCTCTGAAGAAGGTAAAACAAAACTGGCACTTGTATAGAACTATGCATCTGAAACAAATAGTAAAATAATATAATCATAAAATGGTTTGGGTCGGAAGATGTTTCAAAAATCATGCGGTTCCAACCCTCCTGCTACAGGCAGGGACACCTCCCACCCGACCAGGCTGCCCGAGCCCCATCCAACCTGGCCTTGAACACTTCAGGAAAGGGGCATCTACAGCACCTCTAGGCAACCTCTTCCAGTACCTCACCAGCCTCAAAGCAAAGAATTACTTCCTTAGACCTAATCTAAATCTACCTTCTTTCAGCTTAAAGCCATTATCCCTTGTCCTATCACTCCATGACCTTGTAAAAAGTCCCTCTCCAGCCTTCTTGTAGGCCTCCTTGAGGTACTGGAGGGCTCCTATGTCTCCCTAGAGTCTTTTCTTCTCCAGGCTGGACAACCCCAACTCTTTCACTCTGTTCTCACTGCAGAGGTGCTCTACTTGTCTGATCATCTTCATGGCCTTCCTGTGGACCTGCTCCAACAGGTTCTTATGTTGGAGGTCCAAAAGCTGGATGCAGTGCTCCAGGTGGGAGTACCAAGAAAACTGTCATCCATTTAGCAGTTGACACTGAAGACTGTTAATTTTATTCCCTTCTACTTTACAAAACCTTTTGCACCTGAACAGTAAACTTTCACTGGAAGGTGATGATGAGGACCCCCTGCTGCACTGAAACCTTCTCTTGCACAGAACCCGACAAATCCAAGCACTAGCTACACACAACAGAGGCGCTTCTGTACCTCTGATCCATTCTGTCTGGAAGTTCTGTATAAGCATTAAAGCCAATAACAAAGCAGCGAAGATTTTATTTTTAGATGCTGAACTACAAGCTTCCTGCATGTTATGTAAGTAAAACCCTTGACAGTTCCCCCACCACCACCCTCCTCCTAACTGTGTCTTTCCACTTGCTCACTCATGCTGCTTCTGTTTCCATAGCCACTTCAGAGAAGTACAGGGGTGTGTTGTGTTTTCTCATTTCTCCTTTATGAGCACATTTCAATAGCCAAGTGTAATTTAAGTAAAATAATAATAATTAAAAAGTAGTCTCGTGAATCCCTTATGTCATACTCTCAGGTCTAAACTATACTTTCGTCACAAAAAGGATGGTGAGGCCCTGGCCAGGTTGCCCAGGGAAGCTGTGGCTGCCCCATCCCTGGAGGTGTTCAAGGCCACGTTGGATGGAGCCTTGGGCAGCCTGGTCCAGAGGAAGGTGTCCCTGCCCATGGCAGGGGAGTTGAAATACAATCATCTTTAAGGTCTCTTCCGACTCAAACTATTCTATGGTTCAATACAAATATTTTAAAGTGTTCTTCAATTCCCAGGTCTGGAAATCGAAGCAAATGGGAAGTCAAGAATAATCTGAAAAAACCAAGAGTTTAATTGGCAGCCATCAATGAAAAGCTGAGCAGCTATTCATGTAGCTCTACAGCAGAACACTAAATTAGGTGTCATAATGCAGAAAGAAGCAGCACTAACACACAGGTAGTATTAAGTGATAAGCAATAAACCCCTGAGATTACTAGAATACAAAGTATTATTCAGAAACTCAGTAATTGCGCTTAATTACCAATACAGTCAGGACAAATCATCATTCAGCATGAAAAGCATTATCAGAAACATGAAATGACGTTATTTACTTTAATCATACTTTAATCGTGTAAGCACCTAAAGGTAATCTTTATTAGCTTAATTATTGAATATGATAATCTGAGCTTTTGAGAGTCTTTAATGCGTTTATTCTTACTACCATGCAAGACAGGGGAGTTCTTCAAGTCCTACTCACAAAGAATCAAGTCCCACATGCCACCCAGTGTACACAGAGCAGAGCTGGGAAACAAACTTCCCAAGCCTCGACTCTCGCCAAATATTTTTAACGTGCTTCAACTCCCTGTTAGCTGTTAATACCTCATGCTCAGCTGGTGATTGCATGAATGCCAAGACCCGTCTTGCTATAATCATGGAACAGTTTGGGTTGGAAGGGACCTTAAAGATCATCCAGTCCCGACCCCCCCTGCCATGGGCAGGGACGCCTTCCTCTGGACCAGGCTGCCCAAGGCTCCATCCAACGTGGCCTGGAACGCCTCCGGGGATGGGGCAGCCACAACTTCCCCGGGCAACCTGTTCCAGTGTTTCACCACCCTCATGGTGAAGAAATTCTTCCTTATATCAAGCCTAAACCTGCCCCTCTCCAGTTCATACCTGTTTGCCTTCATCCTATCTCCACAAGCCTTTGTCAATAGTCCCTCTCCAGCTTTCTTAAAGGCCCCTTTCAGGTACTGGAAGGTTGCTATAAGGTCTCCTTGGAGCCTTCTCTTCTCCAGGCTGAACAAGCCCAACTCTCTCAGCCTGTCCTTGTATGGAAGGTGCTCCAGCCCTCGGATCATCTTTGTAGCCTCCTCTGGACCCATTCTAACAGCTCCATCTCCTTCTTATGTTGAGGATTCCAGAATTCCACTTGGAAGAGGAGATCAACCACCACCTCTCTACAATCTCCTTTCAGGAGAGGTCTCCCCTTAGCCTCCTTTTCTCAAGGGAAAACAACCCCAGTTCCCTCAGCTGCTCCTCATAACACTTCCCCAGCTTCATTGCTCTTCTCTGGACATGCTCCAGGACCTCAATGTCTTTCTTTTAGCCAGGGCCCCAAAACTGAACGCAGGATTCAAGGTGCAGCCTCACCAGTGCTGAGCACAGGGGCACAATCACTTCCGTGGTCCTGCTGGACTGGCTGTCAGAAACCTTAAATGCTTGGGCACGAAGGGTGAAAGAGGAACTAGACGTGAAGAGATAAACACTGACACAAACAGAGTGAAAGGACAGGTGTGAAGGCATTTAAAGGTTGAAAGTACTTCAGGGATCTCAACACAGGTTTGCGTGTGATCGTAAGCTGGCCAAGCTGCTGAGGGTTTACACTGGAGTTCCCACCGGATTACCGATAACAAGTCATGTGGAAATTGTACTGTGAGTTTATCTCCTTCTTTCAAACTCGCTTATAGATAGCTTTGTAATCATTTTACTACTTTTTGTCAAGATGTGAATGAGTCCCCTGGCAATACTGAAAAAGGAGTTGAACATCAAGCCCTACCACCATGATAAAGAATATGAAAGGCAAAGAGAAAAACTCTCATCCTAAGTGGGTGAGACAAACATGTAGCACCTAATTTATTCTATGCCTAATCCACCAACTACAAACATATATCCCGTTAACAAGCATGATATTTAATATCACTCATCTCGCTCAGTTGAAACAACTGTTTGGAGTTAGATTTATTAAAAATCTCTGGTCTTTTGTTAATTATATCAATGACAGTTTAGATTTATGAAAATATTACCTCTCCTTCAGCGTACAGTACTATTTCCAACATAAAGATTTACATTATTACTTTATACATATTCCATAGAGATTAAAGTTAGTTCACTAAGCAATTCATGCCACATCACCTTTTTTTAAAACCTTATCACCAGTGCTAGACTTCATATAGCACTTAATATTTAGTCTTGCTTTCTCTGGATGATGTATTGCGATAGTCCAGCCTTAAAGCAATGATAAAGCTGACTTCTTTTTTTCTCTTACACAATTCTGTATTTCTAATTAGATAAACGAGCAAAAAACTCAGCTTTAATGGCAATGGCTGTCACAGCGGCGCTCTTTCTGGTTTTGAGAAGAGCTGTCCTTCTACTGAGTGATACATTGACAAAACCACAAGTATTTACTATAGTCCATCAAACATCCCTACCTGTCTCCCTAGAAACACTCGGAGACCTACATGAAGTGACTGCATCAAGTAGAAGGAAACTTGGAAGAGAGGAATCATAGAATCATAGAATGATACGAGTTGGAAGGGACCTTAAAGATCATCCAGTTCCAACCCCCTTCCATGGGCAGGGACACCTCCCACTGGATCAGGGTGCTCAAAGTCCCATCCAACCTGGCCTCGAAAACTTCCAGGGAGGAGGCAACCACAGCTTCCCTGGACAACCTGGGCCATTGCCTCATCGTGAAGAATTTCATCCCAATGTCCAATCTAAATCTTCCCCCTTCCAAATTAAAGCTATTCCCCCTTGTCCTATCACTCCATGCTCCTCTAAAATGTCCCTCCCCAGCTTTCTTGTAGACTCCTTCAGGTACTGGAAGGCCACTCTAAGATCTCCCTGAAGCCTTCTCTTCTCCAGGATGAAAAGCCTCAACTCTCTCAGCCTGTCCTTACAGCAAAGGTGCTCCAGCCCTCTGATTAACTTCATGTCCTCCTCTGAACTCATTTCAACAGTTCCATATCCTTCTTATACTGAGGATTCCAGAACTGGACACAATACTCAAGTGTGGTCTCACAAGAGCAGAGTAGAGGAATCATGCTTCAGCATCATGTCATTATTTCCTTTGACAATAAACAAAACCCACAGAGATTAAAACCACAGGGAAGTGGAAATAGAGTTGAGATGTATCCCTAGAAGTCTGACCAGGAAAGACGAGAAGCCATCATTGAGGATTGCTGAGGTTTGATCTCAAGCCTGTGAAACCAAAAATGACATTAAACCACAGCCGAAGACACAAATGTGCTAAATTGTTTTTTTTTTTTTTCTTCATTTTCATAGAATCATAGAATAACCAGGTTGGAAGAGACCTACTGGATTATCGAGTCCAACCATTCCTATCAATCACTAAATTATGCCCCTTAACACCTCGTCCACCTGTGCCTTAAACATCTCCAGGGAAGGTGAAACAACCCCCTCCCTGGGCAGCCTCTGCCAGCGTCCAATGACCCTTTCTGTGAAAATTTTTTTCCTAATGTCCAGCGTAAACCTCCCCTGGTGGAGCTTGAGGCCATTTTACTGTTATCTCCCATATTCATCACTGCATGACACATGATACAGATAGGTCAGGCTCATTTTCTCTTTCAGCCTGCAGCCATATGGCTCAAATTGAATGGTTCTATGCTTAAGTAATAGTTTGTGCCGTGTGTGACTCCTAATCAATACGATCAGCAGCAGAACATTGCTGACAGGCACTGATTGCGCATGAAGAAATGGAAGGACACTAAGCCCTTTCCTTTTGCTTCTGAAGAGTCAATATAGGCAGGTCTTCTCAAATAAAATCACTGAAAAACTTTTACATTTCAATCCTTTTTGTTCTTGGGAACCAGGAAACAGACAACCTGGAGTGGCCGCTGTCACTCTAGTACCAAAGAGGCAATTGTCTTGGCACAGAAACTGCACTTCATGATCCATGAACAGCTTGCAGAAAGTGCTGCAAACTCATAATAGTATGTGCCAGGGGTGTAAGAAACAAACTCTGGCCAGTATATTTGACTTTTGCTACATTGTTCCCCTTTAAAGGGCAGTGAAAAACATTTTTAGTGATTCTGAGGGGTGATTCACAAGTGAAGGTCAACTTCTGATTCTTCCAGAGGGGAACATAATACATTTTGAGGAGAAGTTACAAACTTGCCTTTGACCAAACTCTTTAGATGATTTGGAAAGACATACTTAAAAAGCATCATATGAATAAGACATTTTAAAAAAAAAACCCAACATTGTTTTCATGGCTTTTTCACCCATCTTCTTTTGTGCCAGAAGAGGACAAGAAGTATTTAATTTTCTTGGTGCCTTCCTTCCATAAATTCAATCCAACTTCTCACCCTTTTTTTTTTTTTTTTTCATATTCACAGACTTTCATAGAATCATACCATGGTTTGGGTTGGAAGGGACCTTAAAGATCATCCTGTTCCTGTTCTTGTGGCCCCCTTCAGTTACTGGAAGGCCACCCTAAAGTGGCCCCGAAGCCTCCTCTTCTCCGGGCTGAATAATCCCAACTCTCTCAGCCTGCTCTCATAGCAAAGGTGCTCCAGCCCTCGGATCATCTTTGTGACCTTCTCTGGATTCACTCCAACAGCTCCATATCCTTCTTATGTTGGAAATTCTTATGTTTCAAGCACGACTAACTCTAATATGCAAAAGGACTTTGCCTGATTTGCTCAGACAAATGCAATCTGCTAAAGAAGCTACTTTTTCTTAAGACTGAGAATGTGAGATATTTTCTGGTTTAAATATCATTACGGGAAGCAAATACAAGTTAAATAGCACTCCACTAGGAAATATTAGAACCATATAAATAAAGGGCTCTGCCAAACCGCTGAGACTTCAATCCTTCTCCATGCTTGTTACTAAAAGAACTCATAGTTTACTTTTGGTGCTAGAGGAGAAAAGGAATAAGACAAAAGCACATAAAAGACAGTACCAGCACAGCAGAATATACTCTAGGAAAATTTTCCTGCTTCCCCCCTCCACACTCTCAGGCCATGCTTTTTCTCCTGCCAAAAGCCAAAGGGCTTAAAAAAAAAGGACATCATGAACTTAACAACCCCTAAACATATTCTCCTCCTGTAGAATTCAGAGACAAAATCTTGGTATACAAAGCAGAACTGGGTAGGAAGCTGCAAATTGATGATTTTGCCAAGTGAAAACCAAGCTCGCGCAGCCCTTGCTTTCCACCCTTGAACAGTACTGAAGCACGTCCTTGATTTATGTGTACTCATAAAACCTTTCAGCAGTTGCATATCACAGCCTGTATGAGATGAATTCAAATTCAGCTATTAATTTCTCCATAGCACCAATAGTTTTCATCTATAAACTATACTACCCTCCCCTGCAGCGTAGTAGAAAGCTGACAGCACCAACTGCATTTAGCTGATAATAAAAAGTGAGATAGGTTTATGACAGTTGCCTCCTCATAAAAAGGATTTTTGTGGAGCAAAACTGCCTTGATAAGAGAAACTTAACTAATAACCAATAATCTTCACAAGGACATAACCAGAATCCATCAAGAATCCTTGCTAATCACAGCAGTAATGTGAGAGACAGTATCAGCCTTTATAGAGGTCACATACTTAACCTGATGTGCTGGAGATACAAACCAACTTCTCCTAGTACTTCGGAAATGGAAGAGGTGGCACTCCTACTACTTAATGCAAAGACACAGAATCTTCATTATTCTGAATCTCTCCAGTCTCCACAAACCAGAAATGAGAGCTAAAAATAAGGCCTTCAACATGGTTTTACATCACAAAAGCAGAATTTTGCCTGTAGGATCCCAAATAGTTCTCGACCGTTAGATGTTATCAAAACCATACACTATGAGGCCAGTGGGATCTCACCACAGCAGTATACTTTGAAAACAGAGAGAAACACAACATAACTTCATGACGACTGCGAAGTCATGCAGTTTCAGGCAGAGAATGACGATACTTTGCTGGTAGTGCTTTGCAATTTGTGGTAAATCATAGAATGGTTTGGGTTGGAAGGGACCTTAAAGATCATCCAGTTCCAACTCCCTCCCACTGTATCAGGTGCCCAAGCTCCATCCAACCTGGCCTTGAACACCTGCAGGGATGGGGCAGCCACAGCTTCCCTAGGCAACCTGGGCCAGGGCATCATCACCCTCAGCACGTGGAATTTCTTCCTAATGTCTAGTCTAAATCTTCCCCCTTCCAATTTAAAGTCTTTCCCCTTGTCCTATCACTCCATGCCCTTGTAAAAAGTCCCTCACCACCTTTCCTGTAGCCCCTTCAGCTACTGGAAAGTCGCTATAAGGTCTCCATGGCGTCTTCTCTTCTCCAGGCTGAATAACCTGAACTCTCTCAGCCTGTCCTCATAGCAGAGGTGCTCCAGCCCTCTGATCATCTTTGTGACCCTCTCTGGACCCATCCCAGCAGTTCCATATCCTTCCTATTTTGGACATTCCAGAACTGGATACGATACTGCAGGTGGGGTCTCATGAGAATAGAGGGACAGGATCCCCTCCCTTGACCTGCTGGTCACACTTCTTGCAATGCAGCCCAGGACACAGTTGGCCTTCTGGGCTGTGAACATGCATTGTTGGCTCATGTCGAGCTTCTCATCAATCAGTACCCCCAAGTCCTTCTCTGCAGGGCTACCCAATTGTCTCACCAACGTAGTTATGCGATACTACCATGGTAGATATTGTGTCTTCATCAACTATAAACTGCAGCATCTCGGTGGATGCAAATAAGCAAGCAACAGTAACCCATTACACAAAGTCTGACTAGTCCTCTCCCTCTGCAGGAAGGCTGTATTTTCTGACCTTCTGTAATCTGTAGCAGCAGTAATGACTGGAAGGGGGCAACTCTACAGAATAACACAATTAGATGCATATTCAAACTTGTCTATACAGGCCAATTCAGGCAAGCCTTGCATGCAAAATAACAGCTAGCTTAGACACAGCAGTGCATGCTAATAGCAAGGCTGTGCTCCTCCTCTTTCACGACCGATCATATTCCATTTAGTTGGCTCATATGTCAGAAACATTTGATTAAAGCTGAGGGAAGATTTATTCATTTGTGTAACCACTATCCTTCAAATGTTTTTCTATTTTTATATATGATCCCATTTATTAGAATAATATAGAATATTAGAATAATAAATGGGGTCCGAATTAATACAACAATCAGAGCTCAGTAAGAGCACAATTAGTTCAGCTCATCTTTTACCTGTTGAGTACCATTTAACCTGAAAGTTGAGGCTACAAATGATGTACAAAGTAATTTCATTTTTGTGATATTGCCACCAAACATCATGAGACTGAGAAACCTTAAAGCCAAGAGGTTCAAGTAGGTTCCACAGGACCACGTGGGTAAAGGTTTTTCTTTCTCCCTTCATGCTTCACTTGCTCATCTGATCTTGCTGACAGGCAACGATTTGGTCTGATCGGCTGTGAAGCTGCTGCACAAATTCACAGCAGGAATATTCAACACCCCCAAACTCACCTACAAGAGGGAATCCTAATTCAAAGTCGTACGCTCCCTTATATACACTCCTCTTGGGGTCATGCATACAGCAGCTGGTAAATGATAGTGTAAGAGCTTTAATCTCATTGTTTAAGTAGCCCATTAATGCTTAAAAGGAATTACAAGAATGAGTTAGACTTGAAATTGAGACACAAGTACCTATGAAATTTTTCTGTGGCTATTTACAAAGGGAGGAGCAAGAAGACCTAATAATAACCATCCTGGAGAATATGGGGGTATTAAATGCTGCAGCTGCACCTTAGACCATTCTGAAATGTAACATTTATGCCTCCTTACAGCACAACTGTGGGAAAATTCATGAGGCCGAGGGTGCAATATTAAACAAATGTAGCATGAAATAATTCCCAGAGCTAGCACTGAAACCCATGGAAATTATAGGCTATTAATAGGGATCACAATCTAGATACAGTAAATGCACTTGAAAATACAATATTTAGGCAAAGTATATGGCATAAAAATAACTCATTATATATGAAAGGCCAGCTACCGAGTAAACTCTTGAAATTCATGCCTCTCTTGGGGGTCATTGCAGGCCTGTAGGAGGGATTAACAAGCACAGAAAGAACTTAAAAACTTCAGAGGTTCAGGTTGTTTTCAGAGAGAGGCTAGAAGGAAATTACCTTTTCGCATATCGTTTCAAAAACATTAATTAAAATCGATTTTTTTTCTGAAGCGCTTGCTACTATGTCAGAAGGTGCGATACTATGGGCTTGGGAGAAGTTCTACCCTGCAGTAACTACTCCTGCTCAGACTCTTATTCCACAGCAATGGTCATTTTTACCGAAGCTTCCTTGCTTTAACCACGGGATAAAGAACATACGCACGACAACCAGCTACCACAGGACAGCTGGCACACCACACCTAACCCACACACGTATGCTTTAAAACTCTTGATGCATTCACACATAAACCAAATCAAGACAAATACAAGAAATTCATGTTGCAAGGCAGGAGCCTGGCTTCTACTTTGTGGATCCTCAGTTTCCAAAGGAAGTGGTTATAGCACTGGTCATGTTGCAGAAGCCTTTTTGCACAAAATGCTTTCCTCTCCAGGAGTGAACTGAAATTCAGATGTGGGTAAAAAGGCTGTAAAAGTCAATAAATCCTGTCACTTACTTGGCTTAGTGTTAATGACAACATTTTCAGCAGAGTGTTGAGGTGGAAACCTACAGTTCTCTCCTTGGCTCTCGCTGCTACCATATTCTATGACCTCCACTTGTCCCAGTGGTACGCTCCACTTCAATAAATACCTCTGGCCAGCTGATACGGTGCCACCGCTTTCGCAGGAAGACCTGGAAGATGCACAAATTATTGTTGTGACAAGCAATTACATTTCATGTCCTTCTATTTATTATTTTAACTTCCCAAACCTACTGTTTATCAACCTGAGTACCATGCAGGACTTTAAGCAAACACATGCATCAGGCTGACTTCACGACTGACCTTTCCAGTGAGTGCAAAGGGCACCTAGAAAGGTGCAGATAATCTGGTTTACAAACAGCACAGGACTGCCAACCACAATCTCTAAATTTCTATAACAAAACATAAATGACCATCTTTTAAGCTCAATGTACATCCTTATACAAGCGCTTAGGATGATACCAGGGCTCCGTCTTCTGCTAATTCTTTTGGATTGTGCTGTCTTTCAGGACAGTACTTGGAATGGTGCAAAAAAAAAGAAGTATCCACTGTGTTTAGGGAAATATGGGTGATAGGGCCTTTGAATAACTAATGGCAGCAGGAATATAACTTCTCAAGGGCTGACAAGTTAATATTTCTGCTGAGCTCCACAGCCCAGGTGTCTTTACAGCACAACTTTGCAACTGCTATGGCTTCTGAGAGCAATCCCACGTGAGCTGCTGGAGCGAAAGGAAGTGTGTATTCCAAGAGGAATTTCAGAGGAAATTACGTGCTGAGGAAGTTCACTTGGAAAAGAAAAGGCATTAATATTCCTTTTTGTTTTCTTATTTACATTCAAGTATGCAAATCGATCATTTATTATAAAGGATAGAAGAGATATTAAAGTGAACAAAAAAGGTCTACCTAATAGCAAGTATGACTGAAATACAGAAGTTAAATTGCAGAATCACAGAATGGTTTGGATTGGAATGGACCTTAAAGATGATCCAGTTCCAACCCCCTGCTGCGGGTAAGGATGCCTCCCACTGGACCAGGCTGCTCAAGGCCCATCCAACCTGGCCTTGAACACTTCCAGGGAGGAGGCACACAGAAACACACAGAATCACACAGAATCACACACAGAATGACCAGGTTGGAAGAGACCCACTGGATCGTCGAGTCCAACCATTCCCACCATTCCCTAAATCATGCTCCTAAGCACCTCATCTACCCTAACCTTAAACACCTCCAGGGACGGTGACTCAACCACCTCCCTGGGCAGACCGTTCCAATGCCTAACCACCCTCTCTGTGAAGAATTTCTTCCTAATCTCAAGCCTAAATCTCCCCTGGCGGAGCTTGAGGCCATTCCCTCTCGTCCTGTCCCCTGTCACTTGGGAGAAGAGGCCAGCTCCCTCCTCTCCACAACCTCCCTTCAGGTAGCTGTAGAGAGTAATAAGGTCTCCCCTCAGCCTCCTCTTCTCCAGGCTGAACAACCCCAGCTCTCTCAGCCGCTCCTCGTAAGATTTGTGCTCCAGCCCCTTCACCAGCTTCGTTGCTCTTCTCTGGACTCGCTCCAGAGCCTCAACATCCTTCTTGTGGTGAGGGGCCCAGAACTGAACACAGGATTTGAGGAGCAGTCTCACCAGTGCCGAGTACAGGGGGAGAATAACCTCCCTGGACCTGCTGGTCACGCCGTTCCTGATACAAGCCAGGATGCCCTTGGCCTTCTTGGCCACCTGGGCCACTGCTGGCTCATGTTCAGTCGGTTGTCAACCAACACTCCCAGGTCCTTCTCCTCCTGGCAGCTTTCCAGCCAGGCTTCTCCTAGTCTGTACCTCTGCTTAGGGTTGTTGTGCCCCAAACATCCTCCCCTCAAAATACCTGGGAGAAATCAGCAAAATATACTTACTGTGAACAGTACCTTAACACTGATATTCAGCTACTTTTGTTTCAATGAAGAGGCAAGTATGAATAAAACACCACAAGTGCCACAGCTTAAGTAAATATTTATAAATTCTTGATCCAGTTCAGAAGAAAGAGAACAAGACAAGACACGACACAGTTGTTCAGTCACTCAGGATAGCATCCATCCCATCCAACACCTGCTATTTAAAAGTTAGGTCTCCGGTTAGAGATAGTCATGTATGTGAAGAAAGAACTCCTGAGGGTCATGCACTTTGTAGAAATGCATGTCTTCTGACAGCTGTACAAAATTGATCTGGAAGCAATAGTCCTGACTTTTTCTGTAAAGGGCGGACAGAAGGTGGTTAAGTGAGTTGATACGCACCACACAGCTGGTGGTCACGTTTCTGAAGAAGTCTCCAGCTCTAGGATAAAGCTGCAGACCTTGAAAACCACTGCTATAACCAAAACCCAGCTTAGGTAAGATGCCCAACTTCTATACAGTTAGAATGATGGGAAATAAAACTCTTCCTATACAAGCCCAACAAATATATTCTATGGTTTACATTTATTTTAAACCAAAAACTCTGGACTGGGTACTGGCATCATAGGTGAAATTTGGCAGTTGATTTCTTTCAATCCATAACTATATTTTGCATGACAAAGGTAGTTCTTCCTGTGCTAAAAGTCTAAGTAGGAATCCTAAATCTATACACACAGCTTGCAGGTAGAACCACCCGTAACTGAACACTCCAAGGGAGTTGCAACCCCTTTTATTTGTTAGTGAATAAAGGGAAAAGTGTATTCAAGTATTCTAAAAACCCACTGTTACATAAATAAGTGGGTTGGAAAGCAAACCTTAACTGCTAGAGAAAACCATAATTAAATTTCTTCAGAGTTAGCTAATTCTCATAACACACGCATTCCCAATTACCATCTCAAAGGAGGTTGCTCAGAACTAGCTAATGCCCATGAGAACAAAAGCACAGTTAGTGATAACCAGAATTCTTGACTTAAGAAGGAGCCCAGAAACTTAATGTAATCACAAACTTTTCATATGGGAAATGAAAACAGGCAGCATGTTGCTACTTTGGGGAGAATTAAAAAAAAAAAAATCCAAAACAATGAGGCCATAGAAAAGATAAAGTGGTTAAAAGCAACGTTCTCCCAAGCAAAATATTGGTGGTATTTAAAAGATGGGGAGATGAATTGCTCAGGAATATGGTTCAGTAATGGACAGGTATGGTTGGACTTTATCTCAAAGGTTTTTTCCAACCCAGCAATTCTATGAATTCATGAACTTACAAATGCCAGCAGGCAATTTATAGGACTGTAAGAAACCAAGTTATCCATTCATTATGACTGCTCCAAGAAATCAGTAGCCACAGGAAAAAACAACAATAAATAAAAAATGTCAGTTCCATTTTTTCCAGCTGAAGCTTGAATGATCATATAAAAAATATGAATGAATTCTCACCGAATATTTACCGTCGCACACATCAGCACATCATTTAACATGAAAAGTCGTCGCTCTTTGGTTTTGATAATTTCTCCTTTGTCATTGTAAACAGTTTCAACCATATCATCGGTTCGTACGAGGTATCTGTTCCCACTGCTGAGGAGCTAGATTTCAAAAACAAACAACACTGTGCATTCTACATGGTACATCGAATATTTGCTGCAAATCATAAAATACAATGGACTAGCACTTGTCATCCTATTACACGTGTTCACAGGTGGATGTGCCAAGTGAATTAAGCCTCCTTACTGATTTGCTTTTCATTTAGATCAATAGTAACTTCTGGCAACAGCAATACGGCCTGTAGGGGTTTCAGATTGAGTACGGAACATGCAATTGCGCTGAAAATCTTCCACGCTAATAAAGGTAAGCAGCAGCAAAAAAAAAAAAAAAAATCATAGCTGCCATGATTTCTGTAGCTTCCTTCCATCGACTCTGCTTTCACAGCCCATTTAAGCACTATGCATGGTTCTAGCTGTCCCAGAGGAGGTGGTCAGCGTGGGAGAAGGAAGAATGCTCCTGCCTGCTCTGTCCACCTGGGCTTACAGGGCTGGCTAAGGAGCGCAGAGGGCAGGTTGCCACAGACTGTGCAAAAGATGGTATGTACAGAAGATGCGTGAGATGTAAATTGCTCTTGCAGTTTGCCTTCAAGGGCTGAGGATCATCACCGTGTGCAAGTGTGAACCAGTCCCTCACAGGTCACACACATCTCTGTAGTGGCTAAGAGAACCAAATGGTCCTTAACTCACTTGTTTTCTATCCACCCACCTTCTTCCCTGCCTGCCTTGCTCCTAAACTATACAAGCAAATATTAACCCCCAAGTCACACAGTGTCCTATGTGGCTTGGAGTGATTATCCACATATATATCAATTCCTCAACTGACAAAAGGAAACCTGGGCCACCTCTTAAAAAGCACATTCTATGTATTGAACTCCTTCAACCAAAAAATTTGTAGATTAGTAGCTGCTTCAAGAAGCAGGAGTAGGAGTACTAGAGAAGAATAAACGTCTTAACCCATCTTCTAAAGCACTTAGAATGGAAATAGTGTTCTGGTATGACAATAAATTCAGTATCCCATTTCTGATAAAGAGTTTAAAAGAAGTGTGTTCTGGCTGACTAATTTCTTCCTAAAAACTACATTTTTATGCCTCATAAAAAAAGTCCACTCCTTGCACTCCTTCAGCAAGTCCCCATTACTCCATCACAGAATGAGTCCAGCCTGTAATTTCATGAAAGCAATAAGTGAAGCATTTATGTCCCATCCCGTGGGAGAGGAGGAACCATTTATGATGTAAATAAGCATACATATATCCACAGTACAGATAGCTACTGACAAGCTCAAATGAAGAACATTGTTCCTTCCCCCCTACTGAATGTCTTCTACAGTTCTTCACAGACATTTCTATTGTACAATCTAAGTGCATGAATGGAATATGCTCGGGTGTTCTTTAAAACAAGGAAGATGAAGGACAGATTCAGTAGCACATCTCAAACTGGCCCACAGTTGGAAGCACTGCAGTGTAAGATCATTTATACAGAAGCAATTTCTCAATTCTAGAATCAATTCCAAGTTTAACTTTCCCATGCAGATGTTTGCGAGGCTTTACTACGCAGCATTACCTCCTACGCCGCCCCAGAACACCAACACTGCTGCTATTTCAGCACGTCCCTTACTCCAGCACACGGTGGCTTAACCAGTGAGCCTATTCAAGCCTGTAGGTAGCTCACATCTCGCACCTACCACCACAATGATCTCCAGTTGTTGAGTTCTAAAGAAAAAAATTTAGGTCTCTTTGGTGCCTGTTTTAGACACCGTTCAAGGTTCAGAAACTAACTCTTCCATCGTCTCACATCTAACCTTGTTCAGATAACGTTCGTTCATTGCTTTTGCTATTTGTTTTATTTCACAGCGCTGATCTGCATCCCTTTTCCTTTCATTTAACTTCTCTGCCAGTGTTTCAAGTTCTGTGAGAGCCATTTGTAGAGGTAATCTGTCGGGATGTCCTTTGTTAGTGTTCTTCAACATATCCTGATGGTAAAACAAAACAAAAATCAGATTTAATTCAAAAGTCAATTCAAAGATTACAGTATGTAAAGCCAGCACTACATTCTTTATCCAAGTACTACTAAAGAATAAGACCAATGAACAGTTAATGAATATTCAGACAGCACATTTTACTTTCCTGAGTATCTTAAGAGTCCTCTAAAAAAAAAGGTAGTGAATGGAGCCACTTATAGCTTATTTACAGGGAGGAAGTACAGAGAAAGAACTTGAAAATAAAAGTAAGAACTGCAAATGTAAATATAAATAAAAAGATGTACATAATATTAAACACAATTTGAGAATAAATACTATATTGTAAGATGTAGGTGTCTGTAAAAAATTTAAAATGAAACTCTTCTGATATTTACTGTCATAATATTATTGTATTCTTTTTATTACTGTTATTATTCCACATTAAAACATGAAGCTGGTAAGGGGGCTGGAGAACAGGCCTTATGAGGAGCGGCTGAGAGAGCTGGGGGTGTTTAGCCTGGAGAAGAGGAGGCTGAGGGGAGACCTCATTGCTCTCTATAACTACCTGAAAGGAGGTTGTGGAGAGGAGGGTGCTGGCCTCTTCTCCCAAGTGACAGGGGACAGGATGAGAGGGAATGGCCTCAAGCTCTGCCAGGGGAGATTTAGGCTGAACATCAGGAAAAAAAATTTCATGGAAAGGGTCATTGGGCACTGGCAGAGCCTGCCCGGGAGCTGGTTAAGTCACCTTCCCTGGAGGTGTTTAAGGGACGGGTAGACGAGGCGCTGAGAGACATGATTTAGTGTTTGATAGGGAATGGTTGGACTCAATGATCCAGTGGGTCTCTTCCAACCTGGTGATTCTGATTCTATGATTCATCCTGAAGCAGGAGGCATTATTTACCTCATGGAAGTCCCAGCAGCTTCTCAACGTCTTTTCCTTTTGTAGGCACACAGTAGGAACAACTGGAATTATATTTTTGCTCCTTTCCCACAGCACTTAAAAAATCCTATGTATTCAGTATGATCTCCTACCACAATAAACTCCATTTCTTCTAGCTACCTCAAAATCTCTCCCCGTGGCTTCCCACCTGCACGCTCATCCCACAACTATTTCAGCTCCTTCTCCCACAGTAATTCCTGGCCCTGCACAGCAAAGTCTGTGCCCTGTGGCACCTGCAAACCACAGCTAACTCGTAGTGCTCGCTAGGATAGACCTGCCACGGTCTAGAAGGAGTTAGAGAGAGCTAAGGTGGTTTGAAGCAGGTCGTTGCGGTTTGAGCTAAATTAGAGTTGGTTTTGTGATTAACTCAATTGTTCTAAGTAACTTCAATGTCTGAAAACTAAGTGCATGTTTCTGAGAGGGTGTTACATGTCTAAAGAGACAACACAGGGCACTGGTATGCAGAAAGGTTATACTTATATTATACTTAACCAAAGCCATCCTCGAGCTGGCAGAAATGGAGCTGCACCTGTGAGGAGGGGTGAACAGGACAAGCACCCCTAAACTGACCAGAATATTCCATCCCATAGATGTCACACTCGGTATGAATCTGAGAGATGACGAGGGTCTCACTCTCTTCTGTGATGACCAACATTCAGTGAGGAGCTCATCTATCTGGTTGCTCCTGATCCCAGGTCCACATGTCCCCGAATCCAGTTCCTGAGCTCAGTTCCCTCCTGGCCACGGACCCATTCCCTTGTACCTGCTCTGCAGCATTTGTGGAGATGTACAGTCATTGAGGGGTGGGGGCATGATCTCATATATTTGTAAATAGTTTATTACTTTCTAATTATTTTTCATTATTCTTATTATTTCATTAAAGCTGTAGTTTTAGTTTCCAACCCACAAGTCTTTTTCCTCTAATCTTCCTCTCCCCTTTACCTGCAAGGTGTGGGGGGAATGGATTTTGGAAGCTTAACTGCTCGGTTTCAGCTGCCAAGATTAAGCCGGGTGGGGCTAAATTGTGACACAGATCTACGCTGGAGAAGTGTGTTCTTCCTGCAGCTCAACTGCCCGTTCAGATGAGACACGAAGACTCCATGTCAAATTCCCAATTGCCATGGGAAGGAAAACAAGACACTGCAAATCTAGTTTACTAAGATTTTCCTGCTGTCTCTTTATTGTCTGTCCCTGCACTCACACTATGAGATCATCATGTTATGAGGAACTGGATTTTTTTCTCCGCTATTTCCCTATGATCCAGTGGTCACTTCCCCTGCAGAGTGCCCCTCCAGCAGAAGGCACCTACCATGCAATCCTAAAAGCAAATCACATAAAAATACATCAAGAGCATCCCTTTGAAGAAATTCTTCATGATGAGAGTGGTGAGGCTCTCGCCCAGGTTGCCCAGGGAAGCTGTGGCTGCCCCATCCCTGGAGGGCTTCAAGGCCAGGTTGGATGGGGCTTGGGGAGCCTGATCCAGTGGGAGGTGTCCCTGCCCATGGCAGGGGGATTGGAATCCAATGATCTTTAAGTTCCCTTCTAACCCAAACTATTCTATGATTCTATGATTATTTACCTGCAGTAGCAGAATGAACTGTGGAAAGCGTTGGATGGGTTTCATCATTAAACCATACAGTGTAATTCGATCAGGGCTTGACTCCTGGCACTGCTGCAATGCAAGAAAGCCACACTGTTTACTACCATGACTGTGTTTCCATCAGTTAGGGAATGAAAGGAAAACATTTCCTGAAAATCCTTCTACATCACTTACATTAATCATAACAGTAAAGATTCCATTTACTATAAAGATTTCATTTTAAAATATTAAATCTTTTAAAAAAATCATTATTAAAATGATGGCATATCACTGAATTGAAATCTCCTCCTTAAATAAATACAGCTGGGACAAAGTCACACTGGCAATGTGGCACCTATCAGAACATTCATGCTTTTACTTAAGCAGTGCACTCAAATGTCTGCTTAACTTCAAGCACAATGGGAATGTACTTGTTCAACGTTTTAAATCTGAAAAATATAAGTGATCTGTTGATTTACAGTCCATAATTTACTGTGGCTGCCCTGTTTCTTTGGGCTGAGACTATAAATCTCTACCTATGTTTCAAGAGGAAGTCCAAGGCAAACATCATAATCTCAGTGCTATGTAAACAAAAAGAGATTTTAATTTTCTTTATTAAAAGAAACTAAGGAAAAGAATATTAATTTATGTTTGGGAAGAAAAACGTAAGAATCCATTATCTTGGCTATCGAGACTGGTAGATAAAATCAGACATGATGCAAAAAAACCCAGACAAATTTGGCTTGTGCAAAAAAGCCCTCTTTGTTTAAGACTTTTCAACATTTGGAAATATTTTGGCCACAATCACAGTTGACCCAAACCAAGGAGAGCAGAGGAAATACTCAACATTAAAACCAAAGCACACCTAAACAATATTAAAAGCAAAGCAAACAAACAATGTCAAACTGGTGTTGTGTTTAAATGGCTATTTATTGCTACAACTGTCAGCGTCACAACAATTTATTTCTATGCTCATCTTCACAAACACTTTTTTTTGCCCAAACAGCAGTTTTGAAGATTCTGGTCTCCGTTGCTGATGGGCAAATGAAAACTTTAAGGTCCAGAAATATCTTCTGCCCTCAGAGTTCAGTTGTGAGACCCTAGCTCTGAGCAAAATCACTGCCAGCATCGACAGGATCATATTCCAGAATACAAACCTGTGTAGTGCTGGCCACGTGCCATGAAGTTGTTAGTTAATTTTAAGATCTGATGATAGATTAGGAATCAACCCCTCCCTGCCATCTCCCCCTAGGCAACCTAAGAGGTTCACTAGTTTGCCTAGGGCACCTAATTTCAGTGTTCGGTGACCACTACGACAGATCAGACAGGGTGACAGCTCTGAGAGGCACAACTCAATCCAGGACTCTTGAGGAATGGGAGCAACGGAGCTTCCAGGCTCTCACCAGTGTCACAGACAACCTAAAAGCCTTGCAATGCATCTTGTGCACCCTCTGTAAGGTATCACCCCCAGGGATCTGCAGCACTGCTACTGCAGGTACCAGGTTCTCCATGCACATTTTCAGAAGCATCGTATTCATCAGGGTAGCATGCGTTCTGCACAAAAGTTTTCAATTTCAACTCCAAATTCAAAACATGTTTTTCAAAACACTAGGAAGTTGTTGTGGAAAGGAAATCTAGTTACACTACTCTGAACAATACAGTAAAGAAGTTAGCAGTAAAATAAATCCCAGATAAGAAGAGGCCTCAGATGGTAAATTCTTATTTGAAGCTCATCTGACATGAAAGAATCCAAATGTCTTGCCAAGTACAGTCAAGCAAACACCAAAAACCTGATGTGAGTAACAATAAAACCCCTCTGCACTTCAAAATACATCCTAGATCTAACATCACATTATTATTCTGAAAGTACAGTAGTGGAAGCGAATTCTCTGGGGATTTTTTGTGCCAAAGCCATAAAATATAAACCCAAAGTCCACAAAAAAAGTCACGCGATGTCCAGTATCAGCAGTCAAATTTCCTCTTAACTTCTAATTTATACTGTTTTATTTATACCACATGCCCACCTGGTTTTAGACTGAACGAACTCACCTTTAAGAAGTCTAAAAAGGCAGGTTTGGTGGCACACGTTTTCTTGAGAATCCCTACCGCTGTACTGAAGTTGTTTACATATTCACTGTATGCATCCAACACCATAGACTTAGAAAACTGGAAAGATAAAGGGATAAACCTTAACTACAAATAAAAAGAACCCTGAAAGCCTAACTACGTAGATCTCTGACTGCTGAGGAGTCACCTCGCTCAGAGCCAAGGGCTTTGCTTGGCCTAGTGCTGGGTGTAAACAAACACTGGTGATGCCCAAAACAATATTCCTTCTGTAGAAGAGAGGCTGGAAACCTAAAAATATAACAGCAGTGTATTACAAAATGTAGACTTACAGAAATAGTTTCATCTTGGCTATGAAACTCGGACAGAGCCTGGGGACTAGGGACAATCAAAGGGCATTCAATGAGGTTCAAAGTGACTGCTGGGATCTCCTGATGATCTCACTGCTGCCTATTTTCCAGATCGTTTGTATTGGCTAAGCTCTAGGGCTTCCATGCTCATCTGCAGCTGGAAAGGGTTCACCAAGAAAGCAGATCCATTGCGTGGCCTGCAAACAGTCACGCCAAGGGTAGGATCACTGCCCCTTCCTTCCTTCATAATTTTATCTTTCTTTTCTGCACAGCTGGTCTCACTAATGCTACCTGGCTTCAATCAAAACAAGACAGGTTTGCTTTAAACAGCAGAGCTATAGTTATCATTTTGTTTTGACTGAAATAGGCTCAAAGTACCCAAACACTGATCCCAGCTCTCTTGCAGCAGGCAAGAAAGGATGGCAACTTCTAACAGCTGGACAGCAACAGAGCAAAGAACTCAAATCAGAAGGTAGGCAGCCTTTCCCATCCATACGCTCCGAGTGGGAACATTGTTTTTCTATCAACCACGGCTGATCTCATTTTCTCTAATTAAAGCAGTGGCTACCTCTATCCTTTATAGGATGGACTTTGAGGTTTAACACAGCCAAATGCCGGGTCCTGCACTTGGGGCACAACTACCCTAAGCAGCTACAGACTAGGAGAAGCCTGGCTGGAAAGCTGCCAGGAGGAGAAGGACCTGGGGGTGTTGGTTGACAGTGACTGAACATGAGCCAGCAGTGGCCCAAGTGGCCAAGAAGGCCAATGGCATCTTGGCTTGTATCCAAAACAGCGTGACCAGCAGGTCCAGGGAGGTTCTTCTCCCTCTGGACTCGGCACTGGTGAGACCGCACCTCGAATCCTGTGTTCAATTCTGGGCCCCTCACCACAAGAAGGATGTTGAGGCTCTGGAGCGAGTCCAGAGAAGAGCAACGAAGCTGGTGAAGGGGCTGGAGAACAGGCCTTATGAGGAGCGACTGGGAGAGCTGGGGGTGTTTAGCCTGGAGAAGAGGAGGCTGAGGGGAGACCTCATTGCTCTCTACAACTACCTGAAGGGAGGTTGTGGAGAGGAGGGAGCTGGGCTCTTCTCCCAAGTGACGGGACAGGACGAGAGGGAATGGTCTCAAGCTCCACCAGGGGAGGTTTAGGCTGGACATTAGGAAAAAATTTTTCACGAAAAAGGTCATTGGGCACTGACAGAGGCTGCCCAGGGAGGGGGTTGATTCACCTTCCCTGGAGGTGTTTAAAGCACAGGTGGATAAGGTGTTAAGGTGCATGGTTTAGCGTTTGATAAGCGTGGTTGGACTCGATGATCCAGTGGGTCTCTTCCAACCTGGTTATTCTATGATTCTATGACTTCAGCTAAGGGTGGGGATCCAGTGGGTCTCTTCCAACCTGGTGATTCTATGACTATGATTCTATAGCATTTGACAAGCACTTCAGGATCAGTTCAAATCCAGGAATTCAGGACATCACCTACTGTGGTTTTTTTCTACTCCCAACAAATACACTGTGTATGACTACCTACTTTTTAAGAGCATCAGTCTCACCTTTATTTAGGTGCCTTTGTCAATTCTGTCTCCACAGAGAAAGAAACTGGTTACTTAAATGTCTGAAAGCTCAATCACAGAATGAAAATTTTGCCCACAATCCTTTCACATCTGCCAACCAACCCGAAGACATGTGTTGGTGTCAGGGTCCTTACCAAGATGGCCCATATGAACTCTGACAGTTGCCACAGGCAAGATGGGATGAAAGTAGTCAAGTTAGACAGAGAGATACGGAGATAGAACAACAATCCAAAAATAAAAACAGATTATCTGCTCAGATGCATTTGCTTACTGAAGCAACAAAGACATCACCAATCATTTCAATAGAGTCCCACTCGGACACACGACTCGCCAGCGCAATCTGAAACATCGAATGGCACTGAAGGATTTCCTTAATCCGATAAAAGACCATTTTGAGTTTTCTTTCACTTAATAATTTTGGTTCCATATCTGAAAGGGGCTTCTCATATTGCTGTGGAAAAAAAAATAGATTTAAACAAACAACCTCAAAAATGGCTCTTTTACAAGCAGAGAAAAACAATTTACGTAACAGTACATCACACAAAATCTCTAAGCATTTGGCACAAAGCATCTGTAGCAAAATCTGTGATTCATACTACAGATTCTTTAGTGGTCTGACTATTTTTCAAATTTCCAAATCATGAAATGCAGAAGTTATTGAAGTACCTCCAAGATTCTTTTGAGAGCATCCACGTAATTCTTCTCACTGTCAACTACAGAGCCCAAAATGTACCTTCTCACAACCTGTTAAAGATATAAAGGCTTGTCTGAAGTGTTGATCAGGTAACATGTTCACCACAGTTGGGAATGGTGATAATAAAATTTCCACATTAATAAAATACAAGAAACACAAAGTGATTTGAATACAGGAACAGCAATGAAACAATACTGTACCTCTTCAAAAGTAATTAAATTTACTATTACTCTAAAATTATTTATTTATTTTAAGGAACACAGCAGCCATATTTGTATCTATAATCTTGAGTTAAACAGCTTTCTTTTTTGGGCATTACCAGGTGTAAGTGAAAAATTCATCTCTTCTATATTCATACCAATTAACAGAGATGCAAGAGCTTCAGGAAATTCTATTTCCCACTGACAAACTCCAAGGTATTTATCACACCACCTTTTCCACCTCCTGCTTGTGCAATTCACTTGAGATGCACACTCTTTGCATGTGCAGGTGACACAACAGGAAGGTAAAGGGAACCTATTTGGTTTAAAATTTAAGTTTCTTACTGTTATTGATTAGATTTCTTGCTAGTTTTAAGAATTTGTTCTCACCTAAACCCATTTCCTAATCCGGCAGGACTCTGAAGGAGTAGAGAGCACAAGCCATTCCTCACAAGTAGAAGGCAAAAAGTTTTCTTTTGCTGTTTTAAAATGATCATGAAACTCGGACTTTGCTTTTTGCTGTTCCTGATCCCCGTGGTCTCCTGCCTCCTTTGCCACAGCTGCCTTTGATTCTCAACACTTGTATTATGGTTTGCATTATTACATTAAGTGCAGGTTATGCAGGATTTAGTAGCGCCTTATTTTTGGTATAACTGCTCTAGTAAAGGATACTAACCCTACCTTTACTCACGGTTCATTCTTCTGAAAAGAACAAATACCTGTAGAAACTGGTGTTTTTCAGACACAAAATAGATACTTTACAATGCCTATGTCTTATTACAATAGATAGACACAACTTTGAAGAGGATTGCATGCACGTCTGATATTTATATTCACATTTTTGCTAGTAACAGGAGCACGCAATCACAATCAACTGATCATAAAAGTTCAGGTCCCAGCATGAAAACAATGCAAAAGCTATCGTGACCAAGATCCAACACAGGACACAGTATTTAAGCAGCCACCAGGTTTTAAACAGAAGCTATCGTGCCACCTGCTGTTTAAAACAAGCACAGTCATAAAGTCAGCTGAGTGGTGGCAGAAGAGTTGAGATTGAACAGAGCTTCTCGCCTTCACCCTCACCAGGTGGGATGCTCAGTGCTGCTGAGCAGTCTGCTGGCCCCCAGCCCGTGCTGGGGCACAGGGTTACTCTGTCCCACAGCCTCTCCTGAGCTGCTTGAGTTTTTCTGTCAACCTCAGCCCATCAAAGCCACGCTGACCAGCACACTCCCCCTCCCCTCCAGTTTGATATCGCCTCCATGCATGCATTCAGCCTACGCACATATCAAAAACCTTTGCTGTTGCCTTCACACCTCTCTAACTCACTAACTCCACTACTGCCCACTTGGGCAGCTCCTCAACTACCCAACAGTTACTAGTTTACTCCAAACTAATAGCTCTCTATTTTTCTAAAAGAGGTTTCTTTTCTTTTTAATTACCTACAAACCCCAGTGAAATTCTCAAGCCTGCATTCGGGAAGAAGGAAAAGGCAGCATTCAGATTGATGCTGGGATTTTACATTACAACAAAATCTTTCTGTAATGTAGCGCAGCTTGGCCATCGTATCACTACCAGATTAGCACTTCATTGTGTTAAACACGTTAGAAAAACAAACCTCAGCAAGCAAAACAAAAGCTTATACCACTCCTAATATGTTTTTTTCGCTGGTTTTACACAGGTACTAACTCACTCATGACTCGACACCACAAGAAGCTGAACACTCTCATACAGTTACTACTTACAATAACAATAAAATAACATGAATTTCAAGAATTTATTTTCAGCAAAAACTTCTAATTGATGCTGTTTTGAAGTGGTTTCCACAGTGACTATAGAATTTGAGGTAGGAAACAGCAAAATATACTCTTCTGTAGACCTGACTTCACTGAGGACAAGTTTTTTTTATCAGGAGAAATATTAAGATTCAGAGAGTGTACAGGACATCCTCTACATTTAGAGCAGAAATCCTAGTGTGAGAGTAATGTCTTCTGACTCTTTTCCACTCAAAACCATCACATTTAAGTGTTCAGACAGTAAAATAATATAGTTATTTATAATATCATGATGTATTTATAATATAGTTGTTATTATACAGATAATCTTATAATACAATCTCTCTCTGAATTCAGGACTGATGCAACTATATGCACACATACCACTTTTCAAGAAAATACTTCAGTATTTTTCAAGAAAATACTTTAGCATTTAGTATTATTGTAGATCAATATAAAAAAGGAAGGAATAACTATATAATACTAATGAAAATACTCTAGTATATAGGATTACTATTCATTATTATTTATTATTATTTTCTTACTCTTTCTTTAGTCTGAACTTTAATGCCATTTAATTTTATGTTAAATGCCAGTACATTTGAAAAGCAAGGCATTTAGGAGCTATTGATGCAGAGCAGGAAGGGATTAAAAGAGGTAGAAGACCATATTTCCAAAAGCCTACTACCTGCTGCTGTGATAATCCTTCAGGCATAGGAGTCATAATTGCTTCTGTGTGCATGCAGTCCACATCAATAAATAAACTGAGCTCTTCTTCTTCCAGGCATGATGATCTATGATCTACAAATAATCAAAAAACCAAAATGTCAATTGTTTACAACATATAGATTGAAAGAAGAAAAAAAAAAACAGAAAAAGAGGCAAATATCCTATCATCTAGGCAGAGTACATAGCAGTCTTATTTTTACTCACAGAACAGAAGACATTTCCCAGCACTTCTGTTATCACCTGTACAATGATATAAAAACCACCACCAATAGGCGCTCTAATACAGAACATCTTTCAAAAGTATCTCAAAATCCTAAAATCCACACAGCAGGAGGCAGCCTGCACATCTTTTTCTTGACCTATGCTCTCTCTTCACAGCCAGAAAAACAGGGCTGTCCAGAGGACAGGGCACGACAATGGGTTAAAACGCTGCAGCCCCAGGGCTGGTAGTTTCAAAATAAATGACTTTTGGGAAGAAATTAAACACACCCATAATATGATACGATAACATGGATATGGAATTGTGCGAACGAGTCTAGAGGAGAGCTACGAAGATGATCGAAGGGTTGGAATCATAGAAAGCTTTGAGTTGAAAGAGACCTTAAAGCTCATCCAACCTGGCCTTGAACATTTCCAGGGATGGGGCAGCCACAACTTCCCTGGGCAACCTGTGCCAGTGCCTCATCATGAAGAAAGTCTTTCTAATGCCTAGTCTAAATCTGCCCCTTTCCAGTTTATACCCATTCCCCTCTATCCTATCACTCCATGCCCTTATAAAAAGTCCCTCCCCAGCTTTCTTGTAGCTCCTTCAGGTACTGGAAGGTCACTAAAAGGTCTCCTCAAGCCTTCTCTTCCCTAGGCTGAACAACTCCAACTCTCTCAGCCTGTCAGCCTCTCGGAGCACCTCTGATATGAGGACAGGCCCAGAGAGTTGGCGTTGTTCAGCCTGGAGAAGGATCTGCAGAGAACTTATATTAGCTTTCCAGTACTGGAAGGAGCTACAGAAAAGCTGTGGAGGGCCGTTTTACAAGGGCATGAATGACAGAACGAGGAGGAATGGCTTTAAATTGGAAAGGGGAAGATTTAGATTAGACATTAGGAAGAAATTCTTCACCATGAGACTGGTGAGACACTGGCCCAGGTTGCCCAGGGAATCTGTAACTCCCCATCCCTGGAGGGGTTCAAGGGCAGGTTGGAGGGGTCTTGGGCAGCCTGGTCCAGTGGGAGGTGTCCCTGCCCACTGCAGGGGGGTTGGAACTGGATCATCCTTAAAGTCCCTTCCAAACCAAGTCATTCTATGATTCAGCTTAAAAAATTCTATTCGTCCTTCCAAGACAGAATTGTGGCCAAATGTACCAAAATGTTGGCTTTAATCAAAACGAGAGCAAGGGATTTTGCACTGTTCCCTGCCTACTGTAATTATAGGCAAAAAGCACCACCGAAGTGCAATGACAGGTGGCAGCACACAGACAGACAGAAGCAAAGGAGGAATAAGGGAAAAACAGTGTGAGAAACTGCGTCTTTGAATAAAAAAGGAAGGAGAAGCAGATCTGAGAGAAATTTATGAGTTTATTCAACAAATCTGTCACTAGCTCTATGCTGATTTAGTAAGTCATTAAGGGATTAAATTGTGCAACAAAAGTCTTGTGTCTGGTGCATAACCTGTAGAAATGTAAGGATGAATGTCAGGTTCATTCTAACACTGCCCTGCTGAAAGAGATCATTTTCTTCTGTGCCACAGCAAGAAGTTCAGGATTATTGTGAATCACCAAAGTTTTTAGAAGTAATCTTCTATTTTCTGGCTGTGAATTAAGTAAGTTCAGAAGCAGTTAGACCACTACAGGGACGCAAGATGTGTCCTCGTCTTTTCAGATAATATGCTGCTTTATGATAGCTCAATCACTAAAAGTGATTAGCTTTTTGATTTTGAATCCCCAACACAAGAAAGATATGGAACTGCTGGAGCAGGTCCAGAGGAGGCCATAGAAACGATCAGAGGGCTGGAGCACCTCTGCTGTGAGGACAGGCTGAGAGAGTTGGGGTTGCTCAGCTTGGAGAAGAGAAGGATCTGCAGAAAACTTATACTAGCCTTCCAATACTGAAAGGGGCTACAGGGAAGTTGTGGAGGGACTTTTTACAAGGGCATGGAGTGATAGGATGAGGGGGTAAGGGCTTTAAATTGGAAGGGGGAAGATTTAGATTAGAAATTGAGAAGAAATTCTTCACGATGAGAGTGAGGAGGCACTGGAACAGGTTGCCCAGGGAAGATGTGGCTGCTCCATCCCTGGAGGTGTTCAAGGCCAGGTTGGATGGGGCTTTGAGTAGCCTGGTCCACTTGGAGGTATCCCTGCCCATGGCAGGGGCGTAGAACCGGATGATCCTTAATGTCCCTTCCAGATCAAACCATTCCATGATTTCATGCATCCAGCATGCACATCCCAGTACAAAAAGCTGCTAGGCTGTTCAGTTACTTTCTCAGAAATGACTAGCAAGAGTAACAAACACAGAACAATTGGCACGGACCTTGAGAAATGAAAGATTTTGTTCTGATGAAAGAACGACCCTTTTTCACAGCTGCTTTTGTCTTTTCGAGCCCATCTTTGGTACCTTCTCTAGCTGCTCGCATCAGCTTTTGCATCTGTAGGAGACAAAATACAGTCTACATGTTCAGTGAATAATAGAAATGTATTTCAGCATACTATGCAGAAGACTTGATTAAAATACCTTTAAAAAGAACACTCTCAAGTAGTTTAGACTATAAATATAGCTCAAAGCCAAAGGAATATATATTAAGTACACAGATCCATCAAAGCTCAGATCTGATTACCTGTACTTGTTCTTAATAAAACTAGACCTGGAGAAAGGGACTTACTTCATGGCAATATTGTATGCAAGTCCAAAACAGCAGAAATGCTTAAGAACCCTTCTGCACTGAACATCTGAGCTCAAAATAGTCTCAAATGTTCATCTTTACATTATATAATAAATAAATACTATGAGCAGGTCATTAACAGCAGGGTTCTGGTCCATCTTCCAATGTCCCACTAACTCTGCTGAAATATTTCTGACTGAAAGATCTTCCCTGTCCTCAGTTCTATATTAACTATACTCTTAAATACATTGTTTTGCAGAAAGTGTTAGAACTAATAATTTAATTAATTGGAAGAAATTAGTTGATTTAATTAAGAATTGCATAATTTTACAGCATTCTACTACAGCAAAAAGAAAATTGTTAAAAAAAATTAAAATGAAGTGTTGTTTTGCTAGGAAATACTTATTAAAAAACTGCTTTGTACTTTTGCTTTCCCAAAATGCCACCACGGCAAAAAATCCTCACTACTGTGAGAGCTGTGCTGACAACATCAGTGACATCAGAACACAAGCAGAGCTATCTTGCTGCAATCGGGCCATTTCTTGGTTTGAGCCAAAGCCTTTAGCAAAAATGCAGCCTCTCCACACTGGCTTCATTCAGAATGGAGAGCAGCAAAATTCTGACTCCTACAGTCTGATCCCACATGGCTGGAGAGCCAGAGTCAGGCTAGATGCGTGGAGCTCACCCGGCTCTCTGAGAGGCACCAGGGCTGTAGACCTGTCACACTCTGGGATAAGGGTACCAGTCAGCGGGAAGCGCAGTGCCCTGGCTGATCTTCTGAAACTGCTACCATTAAAAATAAGCATGAGAAAATGTTCTTGACAAAGTACTACTAAGACAAACTACATAAGATAACAATCCAGAACATTTCGAACTCATTTAATACAAATTGTTGCCTGCTTTTTCAAATTATTATTAAAGACAGCATTGTCTGTGTTGGAAAAAGCAATCATTTAAACAAAGCTAGTTACAAAAATCAACTACGCTACCTTCAGCTCATGTTTTTGCTTTAGTTGCTGAATCTCTACTGCTCCCACAGTGTTTGCCATCAAATCTTTCATCTTTTTCTCATAATGCTCCTTTAAACGCGTTAGGTCATGAGAAAGCTACAGTGTATAAAAAGACACAATCTTTTCAAAAAGCCCGCAGTGCAAAATTCATGCTAAACTACTCACGTACATCATGCGCATTGCCCAGGCTGCCTACTGACACACGGACAACCGAGGGAAAAGCATCAATTAGGGAGGCACTGACAGACTGCCGCTCCTGCACACTGCTGTGCTTTCTGAAACTCAGCCAGGTGCCTTTGTGCTACGCTGGCAACTATGGAAACAGAGGTTCCAGAGTCGCTTGGTTCTAAGCTAACTGCGGATTAAGTAAGTTGCGCACAACTCTTACAAACCATATGGAAAAAACGCATCAACTTTACCCACAAGCAGCATTTGGTGGAACACAAACCCTAGTGAATATTCCTGACTATCTTTCAAAACAGTGAAGTGGAAGAGTTCTCAAAGGCTGAAAAACCTGCAGAGAAGATGAGACTGACGGTGCCAGTGAGCTGGGTAAGGAGACACAAACAGCGAAAGATGCGCAGTCTTGTAATTCCCAAGCACAGGGGAATGAGGAAGCGTGTTTTCCCTCAGCTTTTTTTAAAGCCTCATTGCATGATGATGGGTGTAACTATTTCATATATTAATATATCCATTTGCAGGGTAAGGAAAACATATATCCCAGAGAAATGCTTTGCAATACTAATTAAGGGTTGTTTAACATCTTAAGAAAGCCAGATAAGAGAGGTTAAAATGTAACTGGAAAAAAAAAAGAAAATATTTGGCGTGCTCTACAGGAGGAGTCCAACGGAAAACCCCTCAGCTTGATGTCAGCACAGTTATTTGGCAAGAGGTGAAAGCATCAGGAAAGAGAAGGCCTAAAGAGTTGAAAACAAAAGGACCGGTCCAGCGTTTAGCTCCATGAGGCTGGGTCAGGATGCGATTACCTCCACTATGACGATTCTGGCATTACAGAAGTTTAATTAAAAACAGTATCTGGTTCACAGACTAGAAGTGTTTAAAAGCACAAATGCCTTTCTCTTTAATAAATAAAGAAAATAATAATTAAGACTCATAAGGAAAAAGTGACTTTGAGGGCAAGTCATACCAGCACTTAAAAAGAAAAATCCAACCTCCCCATACTTTTCAAAGGACACTAAATATAGTGAGTAAGGCAAGTCCTTCACAGGCTCTGAAAGACTATAGAAGGAAGCGTGCTGGGAAAATACCATGACATCCATCACAAAACCTGAGGAGAAGTAATAGTGCAAAGAACGGATACAGAGAACAAGTGGAGTGGTTTCTACCTGTGTCAAAGTGTCAGTGTGAGGAGGGTTGGGGTTATTTCTTGTTGGTTGGGTGGGTTTTTTTGCTTTGGGTTTGATTTGGGCATGAGGGCAGATGGAGAGGAACCAAAGCAGTGAGGGCACAGGAGTCAGGAGCAATCGGAAAGATGCAGCGAGGGCACCTATGCCATCAGTGTCTTCCTGCCTCCCTCAGAACAGACGTAGCCAAAAATATTTGACCAGAGATGGGCCACACATGCATCACTTCAGTCATTCCACATCTGTTCTCTCCTTAATACATGGTACAGACTTCTCCTGGATCACAAAATTCTTATTTTCAAGGGTTTTTAAGCTCAGTCACCTTCAAACAACCAAAGTGATACAGATCTACAACAGAAAGGTAGGGAATGCTGGCAAACAGTTTCATGACTTTTGAGCACTTGAAGGATCCCAAAACTTCAAGTCTTGTTAATTCGCCTTTGTTCTTCACATTATTTTCCAAACTCACCTACCACTTACACTTACCCAGTAACTGCAAGAGAAGAAAAGGTGAGGAATTGCTCACAAGCAAAAATTATCTCATTTTTAACTTCACACTTATGCAGTTTCTCTTTTGTTTTAAGGAGCTTCCTTTTAACAATTTAATCTTTTCCCCTGTTACATTTTTTTTGTCAAGGGTCATCACTGTCACACTTATTCATGTCTCCTTTAAAAAGATGCTTTTGGCATTTGAAACTGGATCGAGGAGAGGGGAATTACAGGCAAGAAAAGCAAGTGTTTGGAATCAGGATACGATGACTGGGAGCATCACAGGATACATACATGTCTCTTGTGGTTGCCTCGCAAAAAGGAGCTGGGAATTCCATTTTTACACTCAGGATCACTCTGTTCTTCATAGCTTTCAAACTCACTTGAACTCCACCCATATTCCAGCGAGCTGTTTCCACCATCATCACCATTTTCAACATCATCATAAATCATTTCCTCTGCAAGGATTAAACCCAAATTTAAGAAGTTGCACTGAAATTCCTGTACATTTGGACACCAAAAAAGCTTGTTCAAGAGGTCCTCTGAAGAACTATACAGACTTTTATATGCACATTTTTATATATGAATTAAGAAGATCCAATATTCAAACAGCCAACGCAGGTCTTTGTTGAAATAATAGTAATAAAAAAGGACAGTGTTATGGGTACACACCATGATCCTATTTAAAACATGCTTTTCTCAAACTACACTGTTTTGTCCAGATCCCACAAACATGTTTTAGAAGAAAATAAAAGGAAATTTGAACTGTGGCTGTGAATACGTCTGCACTGAGGAGAAGCCTCTTTCCATTTGCAAGCTTGCCATTTGTCCCTAGGAACATCTTCACATCAGGATCAGCTCAAACAACAAATGCTAAAACATTGTGAGAATGAAAGGAAAATGTCACTACTTCGAGCAGAACAAAACAGACGGAAGTAGCACAAAACCTGCTACATTATGATATTTTATGACTCGTCGTTCTTCAACTCCACCAATCACTAGGAGTCTCCCACATCTGCAAGGCATCTTGCCCATTATCCAGTCTAAGAGGCTGAAGTATTAACTTTTCAAGATACAGAAAACCCTATTGCAAAGGCTGACTGAATTATCACCCGTTAAAGACGCAGGTCTTTTCATTGGCATGGGTGTCAAGTAGGACAAACTGACTCAAAATAAAAAAGAAAATATTTAGTGCCTATTATGTACGAGGAGGCAGGTATACACTCCATGTGCAGCATCATTTGTCATTACAAGTAGAAAAGCGTAGGTTCTTCTGCTAGCAGTCCTTTATCAGAGGATATCAGGGGATATCAGAGGGCATAACGCTTCATTTGAAAATGTCTAGCATTAAATTCAGGAAACAAAATTCGTGTTTTCATTTTAAGATTGAAGTTTAATTTTAATTGAGAAAAAATATGCATTCAAAAGAAAAGGTGACGTCTATTACACGTCCATCTAAACCCTAGGTTCTGTGATTTAAAAACTGTATTTTGATTGATAATAATATTTTAATATTAGTTAAATTTGTTAGTGTTAACACAGAGGAATTTCCTCTAATTTGGGAGAATCGGATTAGAAAATTAATTTTTTTTCTAATTCCATGGATACAGGGATACCAAGATTATCCTTAAAATATACTTACTGAAGAAGGCCTCTTAGTGGTAATCTGCACAATGAATGATTAAAAGAATCATCACAGTGAAAAATTCTAAAATAAATTCTAAAAGTCCAACTTTTGCAGTGCCAGCATTGGGGTAAGCTATAAACAGTGCCTTGATGGATGCACCTTGTCCACAAATTAACATATAGAATCATAGAATCACCAGTTTGGAAAAGACCCATCAGATTATTGAGACCAACCATTCCTATCAAATACTAAACCAAACGCAGACTGAGCTTTGACAGTTATGTCTCCTTGATAAAATATACAATTAATAAACACCAAGTTCATGAATGAACAAGGTGAAATTTCCCTCACTCCTTATTTTCTCAGAATCTTTTGATGTCTTTGGGGATGGAAAACCAAAATTCTAATTAAATTTTTCTGGGTTAAACTAAAAATTCTGCCCAGGATGCTCAGCAAAGCTTTGTTCCACGTCTCGTACCTATCCCCAGTTCAGTTTCCTGACCGAGCAGCCACAGTACAAAGGTGTCCTGGCCCAGAGCAGCACAGACTCCTGAGGGACCTTCCAGTAATAGAAGCATTTAAGGCCTTAATGTAACAATACTTTGAATAATAAATGAAATAAATTTCATTGGTGCCTGAACTCCACCAAGTACAAGAAAAGAAAACGCTACAGCTTGAAAGATAAATGTGGCTTTCACACAAGAAAGCTTTTGTTTTCTTGAATCGTTAACAAATTCAGTATCAAACACGGACACTTCCTAAGAGCCATGACAAGCAGATGCCAAGTTCCTAGTAACCCAATCCACGCAAACACAAAACCTGTTAGTAGCAACCAAGCTTTAAGGACAGTCTTCGTTATAACCAACAACTGCAAAACAAATCTGAGGGAGAACTCAGTGAAATAAGCCTCTTGAGCCCCAGCTCCACCATTCCCAGTAAAGGTTAAATCTTGGCTCCAGCAACTCCTTTAAGATCTACTCTGTCTCTTCCAAACACGGTCACATCATCAGAAGCTGGACGACACCAAAGCTGAAATAAAATATTTCTGCAGAGTCACAGTCAGGATGGTAAATGGCTGCTCTGGACCTCCTCTTCCATCTATCAAGTGTTTCTATGCTGACAGGGGACTTAGAAGAACACTGCAGTTTTCTTTATAACCAAGACAATGATGCACTAACATACATTATTTAACTATTTCAAACACTCTTTTCTGAACCGCCTTGTCTAGTTTAAGTCACTATAGCTACAACACTCCACACTGTAATTCTCTAATAGACCAAATACTTCAAGCATTTGGGACAGTATCTACAGAAAAGACACAGAACTTGTCTTCTCAGAAGAGCAGCGTAGACAACCTCCTGTGACAAAGTCTCTCAAAAGTTAGTTTAATTCTGAACATTGTAAGACCTACGAATTACCAACACAATATTAATTCTATTTACATATATTTTAGGTACTTAATGAACGTATCTATTCAGGATACATGAAAATAATTCCATATTACAATGCTTTCAATGTGGTCTGTATTACAAAGACCTCAAACCTGGTTCAGAGTCTGAATTTTCTCTTGGTACGTCATCGTAAATTACTTCATCTGGGTCTAAAAGCAAAACACAAACAAAAAAATCAAATGAGAAATCCCCTAAAATCTGAATGGCACCAACGAACAGTGTTTAAAAGGCATTTGAACAATTCCCTTAATAATATGTCTTATCTTTTCACATAATCATAGAATCATTTAGGTTGAAAAAGAATTTTAAGATCATGAAGTCCAACTATAAACCTAACACTGTTAAGTTTACCACATTTACATGTTTCTTAAACACCTCCTGGGATGGCAATTCCACCACTTCCCTGGGCAGCCTGTGCCTGACAACCTTTTTGGTGAAGCAGTATTTCCTACTATCCAGTCCAAACTACCCTGGCACAACTTGAGGCTGCTTCCTTTCATCCTATCACTTGCTACTTGGGAGAAGAGACCAACACCCACCTTGCTACAACTCCCTTTCAGGTAGTTGTAAAGAGCAATTTTGGTCAGCCCTGAAGTGGTCAGGCAGCTGGACCAGATGACCCTTTCAAGCAAAATGTTCTATCATATACTAAAGAATTTTGATTATATTGGCATCTATGAGTACGATGGAGATATGACTCATTCACCACTGGCATTTTGCCAATAGATCTAATTGCTGTTCAAATAACAAAATAATGCACAAAACTAGTATAAGGTATTTGCAAAATCTGACAGAGTTTTATCTGGTTCACGATGACCTTTGGTAGTCTGAAAAGAGAAAATTACTTCAATAGCCAAAATATCTTACTCTTTTTCACAACACTATGGTATGTTCCATGCTTGTCAAGGGCTGCTCATCGCCTTGGTAAAAGGCTGTAGAAAAAGCTGTACCAGATGTATTTCAAGAGGACCATAATTAAAAACTGTAGTGATCGCTGTAATATACTAAGAGGCAGAATAAGAAGTGACTAAAGAATTTGCGTCCAAGTGATGTGCAAGATAAACCTCCAGCCCAGCAGGAAAAGCTGAGAACAGGCAGGATAACCTGCCCTCCAACCACATGGTCTCTGTTGTAGTTTAAAATGCAGCCACCAGCCAAGAACCAAGTGCACATACTAAGAAAAAGTGGCAATTCCTTCCCTTCTACACTCTCCAAGAATTAATTTGCCAATTGCCGCATGAGACGATGTCATATCCAGTCGCAGAGCAGACTCTGAACTTGAGCAAATTTCCACTGTACAAGTACTGGCAAAGCCAAATTATTTCCTTAAGATAATGACTAATGATTCCATAGACTCCAAAAAGCACTCCCTGGAAAAGTGAATGTTAACTTTCTTTCAAAATACACAATTTTATTACACTGCTGAATGTTTTAACTGGCATAACTTGGTTCTGGAACTTATCTGAAAAAAAATGCAGTAACAGTAAATATGGACATCCCCTGTAAAGTAGATATGTGTATATAGATACACACATACTGTTAATCGCAACTTAAAACTGACGTTCTAGAGTTGTACTTAAGCACTGATACTTACTTTCCATCCATGCTGTATTTGCAGGATCTGCAACCCATTTGGCCAGAGCATCATCTTCTCTCTTGGCGTGGTTATCTTCACTTGAAAAAAAAAGGCCATAAAATAAAAGCATTAAAAGCTACACCACAATGTTTTTAAACAACTGTCAAGACAAGACAATAAATACCTTCCTGCCTTCCAGCTCCCACATCAAGGTTGCTATCTACTCAAAAAATTCAGCTTCAGTAAGCAATTAGGAGATTAAGAATCCATTCAATTAAACAGTCTGACAATTTTAGTCAAGAAATTGAAAATGCATCCCTTCCAATCTCAAAAAGTATTTTTCTTTTGAGTTCTTCTACCAGAACACAGAAAATTCTCTTATGAAGTAGCAAACTGAGGCCTGCTCTTTCACTGTAAATAAGACTAAAGATATCTGGGCTACATTAGGAGCTATCAGGTTTGAGAGGGCTGTTATCCTCCTCTGGTTGGTGCTGGTGAGACTGAACCTGCAGCAGAACGTCCAGTTTTGGCTTCCCAGCACCTCTCCCTTCCAGAGAAACTGAAGCTTCCCTTAGAGAGGCCTTCTTTAGAGAGATGTGGAGAACCTGAAGTTGGAAACTAAAGCACATGGCCTACAAGGAAAGAGGTGCGAGACACAGAGCTTATTTCATCTGATGAAAAGGATGCTAGGGGATGTTCCAATAGCAGCTCAAATTATCTGAAAGACAGCAACAGAGGTGATGGAGTTGGGTGCTTTATGCTTGTTTGGATTTATTTGGAAGGGGCTGATTTTTTCAGTGCCAGATAATATACAAAGGGAAGGGTCAACACACTGCACATTGGAAGACTCAGTTTGGATATCGGGGAACAAAATTCACCAAAGGGTAGTACAGCAGGGAAAAATGCCCAGGAAAGCTGCAGCATCTCCATTCTTGGAGGTTTTCAAGGCTCAGCTATCAAGGCCATGGCTGATCTAAATCTAATGGCTTTTTTGGCAGTGGTTCTGCTGAAAGCAGCAGGCTAGACTACAAGATCTCCAGCAGCCTGTTGCAGCTGACACTGCTATGATGCTATAAAAATTAAACCTAGTTCCTTGAAAAATATCGTGCACAGTTATATATACGAGACCTCAACCAGTGCTGATTTTAGTACACAGAGTTACCAAGTTAAGAAAATGAAAATCAACAAACGTGCAAGCATCACTCTAGAAAAACAAAATATTTATCTAAGTAAGTTTTCATAGGCATTAAGGTTTTACAGATCATTAGAACATGCCCATCTGGAAATCACCTATTTTGAGGCTCCTCTGAGTTGACAGAATTACAATGACATTCTTCAGTTGCTGACTGCACACCTGCTAAGCAGAAAAGAAAAAAATCATCAAAATGCTTGGAATAAAATGACAGTGTGCTTCAAATAGTACATTTTAGCATAAGTAACTCATTTTGCTAGTTCAGTGCTAATGAATAATCAACTTCTGCACAATATTTTTATTTTTAAAGAAATAAATCTAAAAAAAAATAGAAGTTTCTTCATAGTACCCATTTTTGCAAATGAAAGAATTCAGAGACACGGCCATTTGGTATAAGAGCTGTTAAGGGGAAATTATAATGCCTGATGCATTTAAATCTGATCTCTCAAACACATTTTCCTCTACAGGCAATAACAACCACACAAACACATTTGCTTTTACTTGCCAAAATTCCAGGCTGAAAAGAAATTAAAAAGTTTAATAGTATATGGAATTACAGCAGAATTACAGTCTAGCTAAAGAACAGTATATTCAAAATATGAAAAAGAAAAAATGGGCAGGAGATTTCTGTTCCTCCTGCTCTCTTGACACCAAGCTTTCAGCTTTGCCAATTTTGGTTACAAGATGGGGGACTGTTCCTCTTTCTGCAATAATACAGTTATTTCCCTTTCAAGCTTCCCCTTCTGCCCAAATTGTACTAGGGAACGAGCAGAATCCATCAAATTGTCAGGGAAAAAGCCCCACAGCAACTCAAAATCCACAAGAATTGGAAAACAAACAAATAGAAGAGGATATAGAAAAGGTAAAAGGGACAGGAACTCTGTCAGAACCTACATAAAGCATGGTAAGGTAAAAGAAGTAACCAATTGGCTTGAACACTGAACTATGGCTCTGTAAATTCATTACACTAAAAGGGAATTAGCATTAATCATTCTTAATGGCAAGATAAGACAGTAGCCCTCTCTTGTGCCGTGTACTGCAACTCAGTGCCAGCAAAACAAAGGTCAAGCATCACCAGCTTAAAGAAAGAGTGAGAAAGAATTGACCAGTACATTCATTTCTCCTCATGCATCTTTACTTCAGTGGTTTTTTTTTTAAATAAACAGACATTTTCCCATCCAAGTCTGACAAGAAATTTTAGTTCATACCGCAGGATAAAGGTTCTTTTCCATTTTGATACAAAATCTCACACACATGTCCAGGGTGAGCACTACACAAACATGTACAAAACAGCACGAGTAGCTGAAGCTAAACAAAATTTTGCCGTCAAATAAAGTAAGATGCATAAATACCTTCTTCATCTACAGAAACACTGCGTATTATGACAGGACTGGAGTACGCTGGCAGTATCAAAGGTAAATTAGATGGCACGGCATAGCCACAGGGGACAGGAACAGAATATCCACCAGACAAGTGTGGACTTGCACATTCATCTTGAGGACTTGGTTCTGGTGATGAGGATGGATCCTTGTCTTGGATTGGTGAGATATTTATGACTGAATAGGGATTTACTTTGGCTGGAGCGCCTTCTGCGGTAGTTTCTGATGTTTGTAGCTTTTCGCTGTGTTCTAAATTATCAGCCCCTTCAGTTGAAAAAACAAAGAAAGAAAAAGCTTTATTTTTCATACTTGTTCAAGCCGCTTAATATTGCTCTTTGCAAACATCCTAAACACTGATATGATCCTTACTAAACAAGTTGTTTACAATAAAATTCCCATACATCATATCCCCATTCTACAGACAAGGAATGCAACAGCAACAAACCAAGCTGGGTTACAAGGATGTCTACGGGAAAAACAATAACTGGATTCTGAATTCTGAATAGAAGGATTTCTGACAAGTAGCCAGGGTTCTCTTTTGCTTGTCATAAGCACGTGGCTGAAGACAGCCCTAAACTTCGAAGGTTAAAATCTGGATTCTAGGTGAATTTGGATCTTACAAACACAAATACAAGAAATATTTTAGGAATAGAATCATAGAATGGTTTGGGTTGGAAGGGACCTTAAAGCCTATCGAATTCCAGCCCCCCTGCCTTGTGCAGGGACACCTCCCACTGGATCAGGCTGCCCAAGGCCCATCCAACCTGGCCTTGAACACCTCCGGGAATGGGGCAGCCACAACTTCCCTGGGCAACCTGGGCCAGGGCCTCACCACTCTCGTAATGAAGAATTTCTTCCTAATGTTTAACCTAAGTCCTCCCCCGTCCAACTTAAAGCCATTAGCTTTAATAGCTGTGTGGAGAGAAAAAATTCACTGAAGGGGCACTCCTCAAAGACCAGTCGCGAAAATATTCTGTTATGAGAAGGCAAAAGAAAATAACCTTCCAAGTTTTCCTCTTTGAAAATAGTTTTTTTTTACATAAAGCTCCAGCACTTCTTGAGATGAGCTGAGGCACAGCAGAACCAAAGGCTGCTCTGAAGTGAGCTGCAGAACTGCATCCCAAGCAATCACAACTCTGAGTTGTGAATACAACTTCACAAAAGGGTGAGGGAGCAACAAATTTTCAAGGAAAGATGGTGTTTACGTTCCAGACTACACCTCAGCACTATGAACATCTGTATGTGCTGTAAGAAATTATTTAATGTTTAATAAAACAAGACTTCTGTTTATGAACAAAATTCATGCATTCAAACTCTATTTATTTTTATGCATGCCATCTTAAGATCAACAACCTGCAAGCTTGGCTGTGAAAGCAGCTTATCTCGAGCCATTCACATACCGTTAGAGCTGCAAGTTTTCCTGTAACCCAGCACTGTGACTGAGACCACCCAATCCACTGGTTTGGCTATCACACTTGGATAGGAATCCTCACAGGAATTGCACGTGTTGGGAATCCGCCTTGTCACAACTACCGTGAATGTAACTAGCAGGAATATTCAATACATGTCCATGGTATTTCTATGGAAACCTCTTTTTACAAGTATTTTTATTGCACTGTCATGAAAAAGCATCCTATAATCACTCTGGACTATTTAGACTAGAGGCTAAACGATGGGTTGACTTACCTGTGGTGTTCGCCTCTTGGTGCTCTATGTTGTTCTCAGGACCTGGAGGAGGTGGAACAAGGGCTTGCCTGTCTGCTTCTGGTATCTCATCTCCACTGTCAAAGTCAAACTGTTCTCCCTCATCTTCCTCCTCCTCGTTTGCATCCACGGCTTTTGGTTCACGCTCCAGAACTGTGCAGAAAGAAACACTTTTGGTTGTTTGCTCTTAATAGTGGGACCAGTAAGTGTTCCACATTACGAATGAAGCTTATACAATGAACCTTTAGATTTTTAGGTTACTGGAACAGAACAAAAGCTCTTTGACATGTTGGTAACAATGCAATTTTCAATAAATCCTTTAGTGCAAACAATGAAATTACTTGGAAAACAATTAAGAACTGATAATGCAAATACGCCTGCTTTTGTCATAATGAACCAAGCTCAAAACATTTTTAGGAAAACACTTAAGCAGCCCATTCTCTAAACAAGGAAAGTTCACAGATTAATATATTTGTACAACTATTTGGGGACTTTATTACTTCAAGCTATTTTTCCTTTCTAAATCAAACTTTTCAGCCTATTCTTTCTTAACGGTGTCAAAATACCAGTGAAGGTAACTCTCTTTAATGCACATCATGAGACAGGAGCAGACTGGTTTTCCTTCTCCAAACTGAGACAGTTTTATACCAATGACCTTATGCAACATGCTATTAGCCTTACTACTTCGAGGGTTGGAGGTGACTGTTCAGATCTTACCTTTCAGGAAGCAATGACTGAAATAAATACACCCCAACACAGACAGAAAATGGGAGCATGGGGTGTATTTTTCTCTTTGCTTGTGAAGACCCTACAGATTTGGCACCCTACGCAGGGCTAGGGATGGAGGCAGGAGAAAGTGCTAGGCAGTTTCCTCTGATGCTGTTGGTTTTACCTGCAGGAGCCTGGAGAACCCATAAAGATTTAACCCCTCCTTGCCTTACTACTGCTGCTTTTGCTGTGCGTTGGCATCACAACAAACCTGCCTACAGCATCCAAAGCGTCTGTCAGAAACACCGCACAGAAAAGGGACAGGCAGAGCAGCTGCAGGGAGGGACGCTCAAACCCACCAGCCTCCTCACTGCTTGTAGAAGCCCTCAGTGCTGCTCCTTGAAACAAAAGGGCTTCATCCTGGGGGTGTTTGTTGACCTGGGAGACCTCATTGCTCTCTATAATTACCTGAAAGGAGGTTGTGGGGAGAAGGGAGCTGGGCTTTTCTCCCAAGTGACAGGACGAGAGGGAATGGCCTCAAGCTCCATCCACCAGGGGAGGTTTAGGCTGGACATTAGGAAAAAATATTTTACAGAACTGGTCATTAGGCACTGGCAGAGGCTGCCCAGGGAGGGGGTTGAGTCACCTTCCCTGGAGATGTTTAAGGGATGGGTGAATCAGGTGCTGAGGGACATGGTTTAGTGTTTGATAGGAATGGTTGGACTCGATGATCTGGTGGGTCTCTTCCAACCTGGTGATTCTATGATCTGCACCTCTCTAGCCTTTTCCTAGCTGATCTCCCACCTTCTTGAGGACAAAACCTCATCAGAGATCAAAATCTCATCAGAAGTCCCCTAGAGGCAGAACTGCCATCTGTGGAAACTTCATGGCCCAACTGACCTTCCTCCCAAGCTCCTCCTCAAACCCACAATAGATACCTTCCATACAGCCATTCAAAAACATATTTAAAATGCCATAATAAAACCCACATAACTATGGTGTAAAAATAAATACTAAAATAGAAACACAAGCAAATACACCACGATGTTACAAAAATATATGTTAAGTCGACAAGCGTTCCCTCTAACCCCTCTTCAGGTAACTTAATATGGAAAACAAAGTCTTGCAAGGACAACGAGACCTCCTGAGTCATGACGATATTATCAGCTTTTTCCACCATCCAGGACATGCTTTGTATCTTTATGATAAAACCCACACAAACCACAGCTCTGGACTGCTTAGATTGTCATGGTAATCAGCATTCCTGCCAAGGCTTCTGTTTCTTCAGGCAGGCTGAGCCAGCGTATTTTATCACAGCCACAAATAACAAGGCCTTTCACGCAGCCTCTCCGTAGGATAAAAGTCAACTAATTGCAAAAATAGTAAAGAACAAAAAAGGAGTTATCCTGCATTTATCGTCACGGTTTACGGCTGAGACAGTGGGACGTTTAACCTAATTTTGATGCTTTTTAAAAATCCTTCTGTACAAATTCAGCCTTCGGATTAAGGCCTTTCATTATTGCTTTTGTCCATTAGCAATATTTTTGGGGGAGGGGGAAAGATACAAAGAAACCTACCGAGCTCATCCGAGTGATTCAAGACAATCACAGCATTCTTTCCCCTTCAGGATCTATCTGACTAGACTGTACTACTTGCTGCTTGACAGTAACCGGCGAAGGAAAGAAAGAAAACGGGGGCGGTGTTGGCTTTTTTCTGGGTTTTTTTTCAGTTTCTTTACATTTTCAGTATGTCCATGTGCTTCAAATTTGTTAAACACAAACCTGTGAAATACTAAGTGGAGTGGGTTTTGTGCTTACGAGTGTGTGAAACGTTGGTTCCACAGGCTAGGCAAAGAAGTAAACAGAGGGCAGTCACAAGCACGTAACAGCCACAAAACCACAGACTTTCCTGCATGTGCCTTGCCATCCACCACTTCTCTCGCTGTAGTATATAACTGAACCACAGCGGCAAACACTTCAAATACATAAATTAGTCTGCACTTTGTATGGCGAGAGGAGTGGGAAGATGAGGTTACCCAAATGAAGCTGGATGTGAGCCGGCAGTGTGCGCTCACAGCCTAGAAGGCAACCGTGTCCTGGGCTGCATCGAAAGCAGCGTGGCCAGCAGGGTACGGGAGGGGAACTTGCCCCTCTTTTCCTCTCTTGTGAGACACCTCACAAGATGATTGACACCTCACAAGATGATTGACACCTCACAAGATGATTGACATCTCACAAGATTGTGGAAATGGTTAGACTCGATGATCCAGCGGGTCCTTTCCAACCTAGTGATTCTATGATCTCTATAGGCAAAGACGAGTCGAAGGTGTACCGACAAGCTTAAAAGACAGCTCTGGAGCTGCTGAATTTTTGAAGATCTTCCCCACTGTGAGATCACATTGATCGAAGACAGAAGCAGTGCCACACCTTCTGGAGCAGAACCCCCAGAGACGCCGGATGTCTGTGGACCCATGGTGGTAGGTATAAACTCCTTTTTCTTCCCTTTTCTCCCCGTCTTTTCCTTATTCTCTCTCTATATCGCAAGCCGCTTTACAGGCACAATTAATAAAGTTACTGTTTGGATTGAAATTCAACTCCTTGACTTGTTGAATTATTGCTTTTTTCTTTGCATTCCGAGATCATAGTTGAAACGAACCACCATGCACCCACTTAAGGCTATAAAGACGATGAGAGGGCTGGAGCACCTCCCATTCAAGGACAGGCTGAGTGAGTTTGGGTTGTTCAGCCTGGAGAAGGCTCCAAGGAGATCTTATAGCGACCTTCCAATACCTGAAGGGGCTACAGGAAAGCTCGGGAGGGACTGTTCACAAAGGCTTGTGGTGATAGGACAAGGGGCAATGCGGATAAAATGGAGAGGGGCAGATTTAGACTAGATACAAGGAAGAAATTCTTCACGATGAGAGTGATGAGGCCCTGGCCCAGGTTGCCCAGGGAAGCTGTGGCTGCCCCATCCCTGGAGGGGTTCAAGGCCAGGTTGGATGGGGCCTTGGGCAGCCTGGTCCAGTGGGAGGTGTCCCTGCCCATGGCAGGGGGGTGGAACTGGATGATCTTTCAGGTCCCTTCGAACCTGAACTATTCTACGATTCTATGATTTCTGCAGGATTAGGACATCCAGGAGAACTGGGGCATTGCTGGAGCAAAGTTCAGCTGAAAGTCATGAACCCACTTGCTCACTGGAGGTCAATTCTAGACATTTGCAAAAGAAAAAGCATGTATGCTTACAAAACATCGAGCCACGCAAGGAAAGATCATGGGAGCAGGAGGTACCTCTGAGGTTTAGTGACCGCTAGGTTATGGAGCTCCTGGATCCAGATGCCTCCTTAGGGCATATAAAGTAACTTGGGTATCAGATGCCTGATAAATCTCTAGTCCAGCACTTTTACACTATTGCAGTTCCCCAGGCACTGAAGTCCAGCGCAGCACCATTTGTCAGAGATAGACAAAACACTAGCAGAAAAAGGGTAATTTGAGACTCTGAAAGCAAAAGGAATGACTCAGGACCCAGGAGCAAAACCTGGCCAACTGACACACAATTCACCTTCAAGACGCCTCCCCATTTCCCCTAAAAAAGCAGCTAACCCGTACTATGATTGTGGGAAGAAATCCTAACAGAGGAATTCATTTTCTCAACTCGAGTAAAAAAATAAAACTTAAAGATGCAACCTCATTTTTTTTCTGTTAATGTCACTCTGTTTCACTTATTCAGAAACATTTACTTCGCGTCAGAAATAAAGAAGGTGCAGAGTCCTATAATTAGGCACGACAGCCTAGAAAGATCCCCCAAATCTTGTCACTGATGGGTCAGTGGGTTAAGATTACAAAACAGACAGAAAAAAAGGAGAGAAATTCCTTTCTTGGATTACATGTCTTTTAGAAAGGGCAGACTGGAGACAAATAGCCTTGCTTCAAAAAGCTTTAAAACTGTATTTCAGCTTTGCATCACTTCTGCATTTGCTTAATTCTGCAAGTATAAAGATCAGCTTTAACCCTTTAAATTTATTGATCCTTTCAGTCTCATACTTAAAATTTCCTCCTTTAAGCTTCCAATTCCAAGGCTATACCATTTCATTTGATGGGAAAAGTGTATTAGCAAAAATACAGAGAGGGTAGAGGGTTTTTGGCTTCAACTGAAGAGCTACTCAGCACTGCAGATAAATACAGATTATGCCATACAAAAAAAAAAAAAGACATCTTGAACAGCTACAGTTATGAAAATACGTACTACTTCTACAGAAGCTTGTGATATGTCAAAACAACACACATACATGAAAGCACTTGGGAAGTGCTACAATAAATTAGGAAGACACAAAGCACAGTTACACTTGGGCTGAATCTGGCTACAAAAAAGCACAGCAGATCAGGCAAAATCTCATGCTAATAAAGAAAGCCCCAGTTCCTCCAATTTTTTGACTGCAAATCAAATAGATAAAACCAAAAAGCATGTTTTCCAGGCAACTGCACTTGCAGAGAAAAACCATGAGGGGAGGAATTCCCCATCCCCAATCACACAACTACTCTTTTTTACTTATAACATGACTTCAAAACACATTATTTTTTTCTGCTAAAGCAATAATCACAGACTTAGCATTACAGAGTCTGTCCAGAATTACTTCAAATAATTAAACTACCTACTAAAAATCCAATCTGCCCTTTCACCATTACTCACATCCTTAGCTTTACACACGCTAAAAAGAGCAATAAGAATACAATAATTGATTTTTTTTTTTTATTTTATCCCAATACCATTCTGCCGCATTTGCTTTGCAAATGCTTCAGGGAAATTCTTGCATCTTTAAAAATTTCTATTTAGAGTTTTAAAGCATGAAAAAAAAAAAATCTGACATAATGGAATATTTGCCTTTAAATTCAATTAAATATGAAAGTGAGAAATTAGAAGTAGAAGAAGGAATATATAATCTCATAATTCTCAGCACAATACACAGATTTATGATCTTCCTGTGGTATGTTATGCAGTGAAATGACTTTTTGTTAAGCTTGCTTCAACAACAAGCCAACTTAGGTTGTGTTTACAGAGACCTGCTGGGGCATAAGCAAATTCAAATAATTTTTCGTAGCTCTGCCAATTGCAAAGCGTACTTGGCACCATCTGCTTTCCCATTCATTCTCCTTAAGCTACTTATAATTCGATGTAAAACAGCTAGAGAGTTAGAAATTTAAGAGTGACATCAATTTTAAAGCTGAGAATAAGCTAGTGAAGATTCATTAATAGTTTCCTTCAACAGTTCGTTTAGAGAGATACAGAAGTAAAACAAAATAGTTGTGCACTTACTATCAAGTACATTTTGAATGCAGTGGAAACATGCAGGAAAAAAAAAGCACCCCAAAACTCTGTCCTCCCCTGCGATCATGTAAATGACAGAGAAACACGAAGAAGTCACCTGAGTTGAGAAAGAAAGAAACAGAACCCCAGGCAGGAATAGTTCATCAGTCTGGAGCACGGTAACAACACACCTGGAAGCCCTGGACATAAACAGGCACACTATGACCTAGAAATATGAATATTATACATTACTTTTTAAGGTTTGAAAAATATCTTTAGAAACCGAAGCAAGGCTTTGTGTTTCATAGTTAAATTTAGCAGGGAATTAGGGAATTATGGAACAAAAAGAGGAAATGGACCTATTATATTAGAAAACTGTCATGAAGTCTTTCAAAAGACTGTAGGTATATAACTCATGGTAAATACATTCTTAGAAGGGAAAGCTATCATTCTTTTCTCCCTCTACAGTGTACACTCTCTTGGATATTTACTGAATGACAATGTTTCTTGCTTTTTCAAAATGATAAATATTTTTAGTCACTTTTAACATATGATCATCTTACACTAACCAATGAAGAAATTAGGTGTACAATGCTTCAGACTGAAATATCTATTATTTAGTGCAAAAAAAATAATGATTGAATCTAAAGCAAACTGGCAGGAGCTGCTTGTTCTTATTTCAACTCGCAGTTCTAAATTATTTACCTTTTTTATTCATGTGTTTTGGACTGCAGCAAGACAATTGGGAGTGAGAAGATCCTCTTTCCCTCAAACTGAATTCCCTGATTGCTTCACCTTTCAATAAATTCTTGAGTGTGTTGAAATAAGTATAACTTAACAGTTAAAAGTTTATTATCACAATATTTTAGGTATTATAAAATTTGATAACTTACAAAGTTAGAAATCAAAATAACCAACCAGGCATAACGATTTGATCCCACAGTATTTAACTTTGATACATTCCAGAGATTTTCTCCATATCCCTCTTCTCAGTAAGATACACCTGAAAGCTAAATCTGCCCAGATCCTTACTTATACGTAAAAGGCATCAGCTAGAAATAAGAAATAGAGATGTGTGGAAAATTTTATAATAAATTCTGTTATTTCCTGGTATCATTACTTTTAAAAAATTAATCATTTGGGCCAAAACATACCATGCTGACTATGCTCCACGATGAACGGGCTCTCAAGCTGTTCACTTTTTATTTCAGGTGAGATTTCAGAGCAGAGGCTTTGCATTAGTCAGGAAAAGTGAACCTTGTACTAGGAAAGACCCGGACCTACAAGTTTCCCAATTTGGCCGACTTGTAAACTGCATAAAATTAGACTGCATTTCTACAGCTATAAAGTAACATGGTATTTTCTACCTACTTGCGCCTTCAACTTGAGAACATGATCTCTTCGGGTACCAGGAGAGAAAAATGAAGTTAAGTGTCTTTTATTCTGGTACCTGGCTTATGCATCTCTCCTGCGCCTTCCCCTAATGACACCTCTACTGGTACTGGCACAGAGAGAAGGGCGAGACAAGTGGGGTTCCCCAGGGCTCAGTGCTGGGTCCAGCCCTGTTTAACGTCTTCATCAACGACCTGGATGAAGGCATCGAGTCCTCCCTTAGCCAGTTTGCAGATGACACCAAGCTGGGTGGAAGTGTGGATCTGCTGGAGGGTCAGGAGGCTCCAAAGGGATCTGAACAGGCTGGACTGCTGGGCAGAGTCCAATGGCAGGAGGTTTAACAAGGCCAAATGCCGGGTCCTGCACTTGGGGCATAACAACCCTGTGCAGCTACAGACTAGGAGAAGCCTGGCTGGAAAGCTGCCTGAAGGAGAAGGACCTGGGGGTGTTGGTTGACAGCGACTGAACATGAGCCAGCAGTGGCCCAGGTGGCCAAGAAGGCCAATGGCATCTTGGCTTGTGTCAGAAACGGCGTGACCAGCAGGTCCAGGGAGGTTCTTCTCCCTCTGTACTCGGCACTGGTGAGACCGCACCTCGAATCCTGTGTTCAGTTCTGGGCCCCTCACCACAAGAAGGATGTTGAGGCTCTGGAGCGAGTCCAGAGAAGAGCAACAAAGCTGGTGAAGGGGCTGGAGAACAGGCCTGATGAGGAGCGGCTGAGAGAGCTGGGGGTGTTCAGCCTGGAGAAGAGGAGGCTGAGGGGAGACCTCATTGCTCTCTACAACTACCTGAAGGGAGGTTGTGGAGAGGAGGGAGCTGGGCTCTTCTCCCAAGTGACAGGGGACAGGATGAGAGGGAATGGCCTCAAGCTCCGCCAGGGGAGATTTAGGCTTGAGATAAGGAAAAAGTTCTTCACGGAGAGGGTGGTTAGGCATTGGAACAGTCTGCCCAGGGAGGTGGTTGAGTCGCTGTCCCTGGAGGCGTTTAAGGTGAGGGTGGATGAGGTACTTAGGGGCATGATTTAGGGATTGGTGGGAATGATTGGACTCGATGATCCAGTGGGTCTCTTCCAACCTGGTTATTCTGTGTGATTCTGTGAGATGTGCAGAGTGACTAAGCAGGGCAGGAGGGACCTGTAAGAGCAAGGCTACCTCTAAAACCATGTGCTCCCACAAACATGGCCAATCATCAACACCTCCAAGGCAGAGTGACATTTGCAAGCACATCACCGTCATCCTTAAATCAGCTCCTCATGCAGTAATGAGGGTGGAAAGTGTCTATTCTGCTGGGGCAAAAGAAGTGACTAAGCAAAACCATATAAGCAAAACACACGAGTGAGTACTCCTTAAAAAGGAGATGGAGATGTTGGGATGGGTCCAGAGGAGGATATGTAGATGATCAGAGGGCTGGAGCACCTCCCCTGTGAGGACAGGCTGAGGGAGTTGGGTTTGTTCAGCCTCAAGAAGAAAAGGCTCCAAGGAGACCTTAGAGTGACCTTCCAGGACCTGAAGGGGCTACAGGAAAGCTGGGGAGGGACTGTTCACAAAGCCATGGAGTGACAGGATGAGGGGCAATGGGTATAAACTGGAGAGGGGCAGATTTAGGCTAGACATAAGGAGGAATTCCTTCACCATGAGGGTGGTGAGGCCCTGGAACAGGGTGCCCAGGGAAGCTGTGGCTGCCCCATCCCTGGAGGGGTTCAAGGCCAGGTTAAATGGGCTTTGAGCAGCCTGATCCAGTGGGAGGTGTCCCTGCCCACGGCAAGGGGGTTGCAATTAGATGATCTTCAAGGTCCCTTCCAACCCAAATCATTCTATGATTCCTTCCCATGGGAAGCAAATCAGAGGCAAGGACTTTCATTCCTCTTTCACTTGGAATTGTACTAAGCTGGCACTGCAGGGAACCCAGGTCCCTGCGGTACAGGCACGCTGCTAATCACACACAGCTCGTGTGCGCATCCAAAGCATAACCACAATGTCAGCATTGCATGTCTCTGTGGAAAACAGTTGAAAAAAAAAAAACCCAGCAAAACAAAACAGTACACATTCATACAAAAAGGGATTCCGCTGATGGAAACAAAAGCAAACCCACATGAATTAGCAGGCTCCCCCTGCAAACAGACAACAAAGAAATAAGTTAAAATGTCACTTTAGTAATTCATAAAGACACACATTAGATACTAATTATGTTGTCAGCCATGTACAACAGACTTTATTCTTCTGCATAAAAAACAAACTCAAAATTAAAGTAAAATAACCGATGAATCTGTCTGCTCAAGTTTCACAGAGAGACAGCTAAGAGCCAAATGCTAAAGAATTTTATTTCTTGAAATAAACCCCAGATCTGTGAATGTTAGGAAAGACTCACAAATACGAAAAACAATGAACCTTAAAAATTACTCATAATGCTAAAAACAAAGTTTAAAGGCAGCAAACAAACCAAAAATCTAGAATAAAAACATTATGTCCGGAGAGTAGTAACAGCAACACCAGTAAGACTTGACTCCTTTGTGACTCCACATGATGCTTTTCAGTGCTGGCTGTGGTATAATCATAGAATCACAGAATAGTTTGGGTCAGAAGGGACCTTAAAGATCACCCAGTTCCAGTCCCTCTGCCATGGGCAGGGACACTTCCCACTGGATCAAGCTGCCCAAGCTCCATCCAACCTGGCCTTGAACACCTCCAGGGATGGAGCAGCCACAGCTTCCCTGGACAACCTGGGCCAGGGCCTCCTCACCCTCATAGTGAAGAATTTCTTCCTTGTATCTAGTCTAAATCTGCCCCTCTCCAGTTTATACTCATTGCCCCTCATCCTATCACTACAAGCCTTTGTGAACAGTCCCTCTCCAGCTTTCCTGCAGCCAGGTCTTCTCACTATGAGGTCTTCTTGGACCTTTATCTTCTCCAGGCTGAACAAGCCCAGCTCTCAGCCTGTCCCTGAATGGGAGGTGCTCCAGCCCTCTGATCATCTCCATAGCCCCCCTCTGGACCCATAATCAGATAGGCTGCTACAAAAATGAACATTTTGTGACCATTTCCTTTAACTGCCTTCATATTTGGCACGCTGGTGGCACTGGTATTGCCGGCCATGCCATAAACTCAAAGGGAGCCTGGTCCCTATATAAGAAGGTATTTTCTACTTCAGCACTGGCAGAGGCTGCCCAGGGAGGTGGTTGATTCACCTTCCCTGGAGGTGTTTAAGGCACAGGTGGATGAGCTGCTGAGGGGCATGGTTTAGTGTTTGATGGGAATGGTTGGACTTAATGATCCAGTGGGTCTTTTCTAACCTAGTGATTCTATGATTCTATTAGTGGATTCTGATATTAAAACATAACCAAGAAATGTTGCTCTTGAATACCAACTGAAGTCCTTAAAAGAAGATGCTGTAAGGAAAGTGTGCATAGCTGTTATTTGGAAATCTGTGTAAACACATGATAATGCCCTATCTACACCGAAAAACATCTATCTCTTAAAGACTATTAGCTCTCCATCAGTATTAAACCCAGCTGGAGGCCAGTTACAAGTGGGGTTCCCCAGGGCTCAGTCCTGGGTCCAGCCCTGTTCAATGTCTTTATCAATGACCTGGATGAAGGCATCGAGTGCTCCCTTAGCAAGTTTGAAGACGACACTGAGCTGGGTGGAAGTGTGGATCTGCTGGAGGGTCGGGAGGCTCCAAAGGGACCTGAACAGGCTGGACTGCTGGGAAGAGTCCAATGGCAGGAGGTTTAACAAGGCCAAATGCCGGGTCCTGCACTTGGGGCACAACAACCCTAAGCAGAGGTACAGACTAGGAGAAACCTGGCTGGAAAGCTGCCTGGAGGAGAAGGACCCGGGGGTGTTGGTTGACAGTGACTGAACATGAGCCAGCAGTGGCCCAGGTGGCCAAGAAGGCCAAGGGCATCTTGGCTTGGATCAGAAACGGCGTGACCAGCAGGTCCAGGGAGGTTCTTCTCCCTCTGTACTCAGCACTGGTGAGACTGCTCCTCGAATCCTGTGTTCAGTTCTGGGCCCCTCACCACAAGAAGGATGTTGAGGCTCTGGAGCGAGTCCAGAGAAGAGCAACAAAGCTGGTGAAGGGGCTGGAGAACAGGCCTGATGAGGAGCGGCTGCGAGAGCTGGGGGTGTTCAGCCTGGAGAAGAGGAGGCTGAGGGGAGACCTCATTGCTCTCTATAACTACCTGAAAGGAGGTTGTGGAGAGGAGGGAGCTGGGCTCTCCTCCCAAGTGACAGGGGACAGGACGCGAGGGAATGGCCTCAAGCTCCACCAGGGGAGGTTTAGGCTGGACATTAGGAAAAAAAAATTTCAACGAAAGGGTCATTGGGCACTGGCAGAGGCCCAGGGAGCTGCCCAAGGAGGAGGTTGAGTCACCTTCCCTGGAGGGGTTTAAGGCACAGGTGGATGAGGTGCTAAGGGACATGGTTTAGTGTTTGATAGCAATGGTTGGACTCGATGATCCAGTGGGTCTCTTCCAATCTGGTTACTGTGTGATTCTGTGATTAAAGTAATAGCATAACACTTTATACTACCAAGCTGAACAGACCGACTCACCATAAATTCCACCAGGCACCTAATAGAAGGTGTAGCAGTCAAAACACAAAAGTTACCACTCTGATGGTTGCACAGCCCAGCTCAGCCTCACTTACTGTGCATAAGAACTGGTGAACTAGCCTACAACGTGCTGCCAAATTGGCAGTCCACACGGGGAATGGGAAATCCAGTGCTTTAATAAAATGGAAATCAAACAGAAGCACTCCAAAGTCATTGGCAAATGGAAGTATCCAGCTTTGGCAGTGCAGGAATGAAATATATTGGCTAACCACAGCACAAGAGAAAAAATGAAATTAGGAAATGTAGTTGTGACCATGTGGTCAGCATATTTGTGAAAAAGTAACCATTTCTAAGGAAATTTTCACCACTAAGAGCAGTCTCGCTTGTTCTTTATTTCTTCACATTTTTTTCCTAGCAGATATCATCTATTAACATCTAGTTCACCAAATAATTACTTTTTACATTGAAGCAATTACTGTTTAACGGTTTGAGGACTATGCATTTCTCTAGTACAGTCTGAGTAATTCTAATTAGCAACGTGAATCTGCTGTATTATCTGAAAACACCTTGGACTGAAAAGACTTGAAGAGTAATTTGGAGTTTTGTGAAGGAGCAAGTGGCAGAAAGAGACCTTGGATGCTTTGAGATCCCACTTAAACAGAAAGAAAACATACATTTCAGGTACGTAAACTGTGTGTCATACTAAAAAAAAGATTTTTCAGGAACTATCATGCTTTCACCTAACCAAATTTATGGAGTTCAACAACAATGAGATGCATTCCTGCAGCAATCCTTCAACAGACTAAATCATCTCCTTTATTTATTTTAATGAAAGCATGACAAGGTCACATTTCCTAGAAAGATTATTTCAATGAAGGCAGGAAAAAAACAATCAATACAGGACACTGGGGAATTCTTCCCCAAAAAGGGTTTATCAAGTATGTTTTTCTCAGATCACAAGGCATAGTTTCAGCTCCTCTCTGCAGTGAAAGCAAACAGCACCTAATACATGTTTAATTCAAGAATTCAGACACTTTATTTAACTTATCATAATGCAAACAAGTTTTTTATCCATGCTCATGCACAAGATAAAAGAACTACAACAACACATTAAAAAAGTTAATCTCTTTGTAAACTCTAGAGCATAAACACTACAGAGGCTTTAGGCATGGTTAGTGAATATTTACTGGGATCAGTGAAATGGAATTGAAAAGAAACACAAACCAAAAAAAATCCCTCAGTTATTTGGCAGCAATTTATCCCAGCCAGTTAATGCTAGATACAAGTGCTAAAAGCACAAAAGAAGCAAAGAAAAAAAAAAATTAAATCCTCTCCTTATACGTTGGCTTAAAGTAAAATGTCAAAACTTAGCTTACACAAATTTTCATTGCAAGAATATCCAAAAATGAGTAAAAATCCCTATACAGTTTGTTTATCTTTTAAGCGAACAATACTAGTTACCCAGGTCCAAAGATAAAGTTTTGCTGCCATCCCTTGGAAGACCTTTATCTCATCACCCATTGCTCTTTTCGATCAACATGTCTGGGCCCTGTCCCTGCACCCAGGTAGCAAGTTAAGACCAGTGGTAAAATCACTTTACAGAGCAGCTGAGAGAGAAGAAAAAAGTAGCTAAAACTACTTCAGAAAGAAAATATCAAGTACTATCAAAAGGACTAAATCAGCCTTTCAGAAATCTAGGACAATGAATCACGCTTCATTTAACACGTTATAAACATCTAGTAAAGTTCTTATGGATTACTTGAAAACAGAATAAGGTATAATTGCAGCTACTAAGCTGTGTTTTCTTTGTCGATGCTAAAAACAGCTAGAAGTTTTTAACTAATCTATTTCTTTTCTATTTCTTGTGTTTTCCCAGTGCTCAAATACGCCTTGGCTAGGAGGAAAAAAAAACCACATAATGAGGAGTGAGGTGACAGGGTAGTTGCATTTTTGCAACAGGAATTTTCTTGTTTCTCTTTGTTACACAGCTTGTCTGAATTGTCACACAAAACAATTGATCCTTACCTGAAACAATGCATTTTCCTTTTTTTACTGAGAGAAATGTGATCATTAGAAATAAATAAATTGTTCGGTTATAGATGGGATGTCAGACACCAGCAAGCTACTGCCAGCTCCAAAAACAAGGGACCATTCATAACTACAATTCATATTCTGTTCTCATTCTTCTGAAATCTTGGCTCCCCTTTTACCATCATTTGTAACTGTCTGTATACTGAAAATAGATATCTAGCAAACAATGTCGTTTAGCCCAAGACCAACTCCCTTTATAGCTGCAGTTAAATTTAAGCGGTGTTCTTATTTCAGTCCCCCCAATCATAGTAAATTGCATCTTTTTATTTCAGTTTAGTCCAAAATACAAGCTTCTGTCCCCTAAGCATACTTCACTTCCATAAACGAAAACATAAAACATCCAAGTACTTTTCTTGTCAATATTATAAAAGCGCAAATTTAGCTGCTTCCTTTCTCAGTCAAAAATCAGCTTAAACCAGTTAAAACCTAAATAAACCGTGAAATCATTTACTTAACAACACAAAAGGTATGTAAATAATCTGAAAGAAATATATATAGCAAAATATATATAGCGCATAACAAAAACAGTTCCCATAGCAGAGAATTAGTCTTTTCTACAGCACGACACAGCAGCCATCCAGCAGCTCCCTATTAGGGTTAATCAAAATTTTTTTTCTAAGTTTTTTTTTTTTTTTTGTTAGACTATGTAAAACCATCGCTTCTATGAGAATATAGTTTCTACTATATTCACTCTTACTCTCAGACTCAAGCCAGATCTCCTTCTCAGGGACAGAGGAACTATGACTATTTTAGGGTTCCGGTGCTGGCAAGCAAACAACAATAAACAATCCCAGAAAGACACAATCACAGCACCCAATCACATACAGGATATCCATATTTAAGCCCATGGCCTTCTTGATCCATGTCTCTCCATACTGGGAACAAAGAAATATCCTGCTCACAGCCCAAGAGCTGATTGTTTGCATAAAAAGGTGAATAAAATGTTTTTACAACTGGTGTCTAGAAGATAGCCTGAGTCTGTTTTCAATTTAAAAAAAAAAATTCGTGCCACTGAAGAACATCTTGGATCGCAAATCTCAGCAAAATAAAGTTGGTCACCTAGCCTTCCCCACAATACTAGGGACAAAGGTGCAGGTACGTGAACCTACAACTCGTCTTTAAGGGCACCTCATGCTTCCCAAATGAAGAAGAGTTACAAGCGATTCTCAAGCGAAGAGAGTATTTGTCAGTAATGCAAAGACTTTGCTATTAAATTCATTCTCACAATGCCTTTGTACCAACACTAGAATTTCAGTATTTCACTTTAAAACTGTACACAAATAATATCCTATACAGAGGAAACAAAACATACCACCTGCCCACAACTCAAGGAGTGCATTGCGATGCAGCCATACTCCAAATCTCATCACTATATATTAACCTAATTTGATAGACTCTATTTATTATAAAACAGAACTGAAGGTTTATTTTAGGTCTTACAACGGTTTCAAAAGGCAAGTCAGTGTAGGACAACTGAGTTGAATTGTTGACAAGTATACTCAGAATGAGGAAAATACATTTTCTAATAGCTTTCACAGAATAATCATGAGGTGTAGAGCCCTGTACCAGAAATAGTGAGAGAGAGAGACAGAGAGAGAGATATTCAGAGATGAATATGAAAAACAAGAAGCCTGTTTGACATAGAGCGTACACCTCCAGCTTCCTTTGGGCAAGAAGCTGTTTGTCAGTAACCATCCTGCTGAGCAAACAAACTTGGTTTTCCTTTTGAAACAGACTGAGATAAACAGCTATTATGTCCTCATTTAAATAAAAGGACTTCCACTTTGCAAGATCATAGCGTTTTTGAAGTGAAAAACTTGATCAACAGCCAGAGACCACATCTCCTGAAAATGCAGAAATAGCACAAGCCAGCACACATGCCCACAATCCTGGCACTAAGCACCCTTTCTGCAGCACTAGATGTTCAGCAGGAAGATGCCTCATCTACAGGAGAAGCAAAATGCGAGTCCTGATTCTCAGAATCATCGTTTTTTTAATTTCTTGCTGCATAGCCTGCAGTCCACAGCAGGGTTTTGTTAAAGACACTTCATTACAGCAACAAATTAAAAACATCATTATAACTTACAGCCATGATAAAATCTGCCGTTTTCATTTAGGTTTTGAGAAAGGAGTTTTCTTTTGATAGAAAGAACAAGAACCTTCTTCTTTTCTGTTGCATAAAATAGCCATGGAAATTTGTTTTCCATATGATTTCTTACATACCAGCCCTTTGTGCATAAATTCATATGCACAGACACACTAGAGAAGGGAACACGAGCCAGTACTATAGTCTCAAGTGTCAGTTTAGGAAGCAGGTTTTTTGCATTATGCTCTTAGCCAAGGAACCCTTTGCGTCTACCCGTCTCCAATTGCTCCCTGGCTAACATATACACACATTCAAATATACAGAGAAAAAAACTAGGAAGCTTTTAATCATGGCTAGAAGAATAATTTCTTTTTAAAGCAGTCTGGAGGAGGGAGCATATAGGTATTAATTTTTCTTAAGTTCCTCAGCACCTGAATTTGCTCTGGGCCGCAGGAACTAACTAGCACAGACTTGTCACTGCCTAATTAACAATGCATGAATGGAATGTCCAAACAGCTCTGAGCAGAGACGTTGCATAAGCATAATAAATGAAATAAATAAAAGTAACATATGCTATTTTCCATTACACCCCAAAACAAAGATGAAGGTTTATCATTATTTTTTCCCTTTGTATACATTGGAACCATAGAATGGTTTGTGTGGGAAGGGACCTTAAAGCCCATCCAGTTCCACCAGACCAGGCTGTTTAAATCCGCATACAACCTGGCCTTGAACACCTCCAGGGATGGAGCAGCCACAGCTTCCCTAGGCAACCTAGGTCAGTGCCTCATCACCCTCATCATGAAGAATTTCTTCTGTATGTTTAATCTAAATCCTCCCCCTTCCACTTTAAAGCCATTCTCCCTCGCCCTATTACTCCATGCCCTTGTAAAAAGTCCCATAAATACATTTATGGAAGTTACTTGTCAAAACCATGGAAAACCTACTCGACGAGAATAATATTGAGCTTTACATTGCAAGGCACACACCTGCAAATGGAAAGGAACCACACAATTTTCAACACTACAGCTATATTTGGGAGGCTAATAAATAAGTAAAAGAATAAATCCCCATGATGACAGAACTATAAAAAAAAAATAGTGAGAGATTTCATGCGTGGCGCCAGTTCAGGATTTTAGGATGATTATGCAAAAGCTAAAAATATTTTTTATGCTGTACCAAAGGGTCCTGCACCCAGCACACACCAGGAGCCTCATCCTCACCACAAGTCATAGTAACCCACTCACGTGCTCACTGTCTGCAGGCACTAGCAGTTTCTGCTCATGACTTCAGAATAGACACCATGGGTGGCCGATGTATATGCATGCCAAATAAACCCTCAATCATTCAAAAATCCCCTTTGTTTCCTTCCTTTAATTGTTATGTGTATTCACAGTTGTACTTGGCCCTAGAATTCGTTTTCCACCTGCAAAATAGCTCATTAGAGTTATCAAGAAAGCAAAATAAAGTGTATTTTTGTGTAACTATTAACATATTAACATGCTGAGGGCCATGGTTTAGTGTTTGATAGGAATGGTTGGACTTGATGATCCCGTGGGTCTCTTCCAACCTGGTGATTCTATGATTTATCTTCTTATCTTCACTGATATTCTCCCTACTAATATGCTTTTTTAAGAGAGTTAACAGTATTAAAATGAAAAACTATACAAGTTCCAACAGTTCCAGACAAAGCTTTCAGAGATGACAGGGAAAGCATCCACTGACATAAGTTCAGGTAGAGCAGAGTCTCAGTTTATGTTAAGTCTAATCCCAGTCCATTAAGGAATGACATGCCTGAATTCTGGAACCGTACTGAATGATGTTACCCTGAATTTTTGTCAGAGTATCCCACACACTGAGATGCTGTATGAAGTCGGAGCTGTTGCCACAGTTATTAGCTGTCTTTGAAGAATGGCAGCCCCTGCTCAAATGGAAATATTGATTCCTTAGGGATGATGATTCCCCCATAGCAGTGCTTTGCTTTGGAGATGGATTATCCAACAGAGACAGTTTCACAGTAACTTTCACTAAACAAAACAGAGCTAAATTCAGGGTCCTGACCACATAGATTAGGATAAGGACAGGAAAAGCATCTTTGCCAACAATAACCTCAGTGATCTCTCAGGGCACACATAAAGCTGTCAACAATGCTGGTCAGAAATCTAACCCATTAAGAGCTGATTTAACAACTTTCTGCTTCTTTCACATTGCAAATTTCCTAGGTAGTATCTAGTAATACACTGTGTGTCCAAGCTAGAAAGAAAGCACTTTTGATCTAGCATGGCACTTCTCAAACTCCTAAAGAGTTAAAACTGAACAAAACCGAGATAAATCCTCTTTCATACTTAAATGGCTTCATGCAAGTATAGGTTCTGTATAAACAATAAGTAAAATGTCCTATCAGCAATAACATATATTATTAATTTATATATTAATTTATACATGTATCAGTGTATGTAACAGAGCTAAGGTCCTATATAAGGGGCAGATCAAAAATTCATGGGAAAGTCACAATCTTTAAAAATATACTAGCAACTTCACTGAAATAAGAACAGCTGTACTGGGTTCAACCACAGGTCTCCGTAAACCTAACCCCCACTACCTTGCGCTTCAGGATGATAAGAACAGGCATATGATACTTCTTCTAAGAAGTCTCCAGGCATTCCCAATGGGAATGCATGCTGGCTAGAGGGCTGTAGCATCAGAAGCAGGTCCTTCAGCTACAGCCCTCAGCAGACACTGCCCAGATTAAGTATACACATGCCCTAACAGAAAATAACTGCACCCCTCCTCGAATAAGACTCCAAATCTCTCCAGGTATTTGAGACACTGGTCCAAATATCCTGCCTGTGCCAGAGGCTTCACTTGTTTTCCTCCACAGGGCACCATGTGCATGAACGCTTGAGGCTGTGGAAGGACCCGATGAAGATGATGTGGTCTACACAGCATTGTCGTAGAAACCACCCGTGTGCAGATTCACATTATAAGGACCAACAGCTTCCCAGCTGTCTTCCCATCATGCTCTCACAACACCAGCAAGCAAGGCATAAGAATAAGACAAGGGAGGTGACAGGGGCTCATATTTTAGCCAAATATCACTGGGACCAAGTCTTAAGGTGTTATGGGTAAAGGGAGCATAGGAGAGGTAAAAATACTTTCGGAAATATAATCAAATTGTCACAACAAAATTGGCTTAAACTCCAAACTATTTCAATTACCTTCTGGTGGTGGGGGAGGGAATTCCTCTGTGTCCATCCTAGCGTATGCACTGCGCCGTTAGCAGACTGAAAAACCCTGCAAAAATGAAGGGAACATGTTTTGCAGATGAACCTAATTTTCAAATACTGAGACATTCCATTTCAATTTGGCTGAGCTCAAACCTATTAGCTAATACCATTATGGAAGAGAGGAAATGTGCCTGGCTTCTTGCTTCAAAATACATCCAGTCCAAGTTTTTACGTACACAGCCCTCAGTATCGGAGCCAATTCTTGCAATGATCTCAATAAGCCAGCTGAAGAAAGATGAACTTTTCAAACTATTTGGTACTCTGCAGCTCCCACTGTGACAATCACAAGCAGATGACTAAAATGTGTTATTTCAGCATCTGTGTGGAGTATATATTCTGTTTCAAAAATTTCCACGAAGGGGAAGGGGATAAAAATTCTAGAAAGCTCATCAGTTTTAATGATGCTTTTCTCCATTTGGCAATCAGAAATCACAAGTTTTAACCACACACTTTATACACAGCTGCTTTTTTCCTTTCTTTTTTTCTTGGCAATCTTCAGAATTCTGCTTGAGCCCCCTTAATTACACCTCTCGAGGAGAGTGAAGTACCAGCAAGCAGTCTCCTAAGCAGCTCCTCTTTCCTTCTCTTTTCTCAAATATTCTTGGTCTCATGTTTTAAGGAAAAGAATCAACCTAGAAAGCATTCCCACAAGAGAAATTTTCCTTCCTTCCCCATAACAGTACTGAATAGTGATATTCCAGTGTCATCTGGAAGGAAATACTGGACCTGTTGTGCTGAGCAATGGACACACCCTGCCCCAAACCCATTTTCATTCTAACTCAAGAGACAGCATAGCGTATCAAAAATAAAGATGTCAGAAAAAGTTTAAGGAGGAAAAACAAGCTTCCAAATGCCACACAAAACTGTGGAAGAGCTAATGGTAAATTTTCTATCCTACTATTGAGTAGCCCATAGATGTTAAACTCAAGAAGCTAACATTTCTGCTTGAAAGCGTCTGCAAAACAGCTCAAGCCCTTGGAAAACCTCCAGAGCTGAAGTATGAAAAGACAAAGCTGAAGGAGATGGTGGAATTCAAGGTACAGTGGAGAAAAAATACACTAAAAGAATCAGGGTACAGAGGTCAAATCAAATGCCACTTACAGAAGAGGCCACAGTGAATGGGAATACCTTGGAAAAGGATCTAGTCTTGGGAGGTGCCAGGTGATACACCTCCCTGACATCACATATGGAAAGGCAAACAATCACGACAGACATGCCAGGAAGGATAACAACTCTGATAGCACAAGATCATCATAAGCTGACACAATTCATAAGAATTTGCATTTTCTAAGCATGCAAAATTCCCTTTTAAATCTTCTTAAGCTTTGGCAATTCTTAATCAAGCCCTAAACAAAACCAAATAGCTTCAGAGCCAAGGTCCAGAATGGATTCATAAACATATAAAGCATCTGTCTACAACACACAAAATATTCCCCTACGAGCTTTCACTATACAGTGTTCCTTCTAAAGCCTCTCTCAACATTTTATATCTGCAGAGCTCACAGGCGTGTTCCTGTTTACAAATGTCTGGAATGCATCTTGCCACACCAAAATTGTCAGCCAAAATGAGGGGAAACTATGGTTTGAAGAAATGCTACTTTTCTTTATTCTTTTAAAGCTGAATCATCACTGGAACACAGATTTTTCAAGTGTGAAGTATGTAATAACTGGCAAACTTCTGAAATTTAGTCCCAGCAACTCTTCCAAACACATCTCTGAAGTAGCTAAAAGCTCTTCAGAATATTTTCTTCAATTTAAATTATATGATGCGAGTGTATAAACACCTGTGGAAGTTAACTTCAATGATTTCAAATATCAGTTTCTTCCTCACAAACGGTAACAATTAACACGTAGTGCTGAGCTATGGAAGTTTTCAGCTTGTTTTCAGTTTTGATATAGATCACAGTGCCATGCTTCGAATTACACAAGAATTGTGTCGAAGAAGGACACAGAGCCAGTGTCAGAGTCCTAGACACTGTCCTGCTAGCCCCCATCTGAACAGTGCAGTTATTCATGAAAAGAAAGACACGTTTTCTCACTTAAGAATGCCTTAGGGGTTGACGTGGCTTTAATTCATCTTGAAGTTCCACAGATTTTTCCCTACTTTCTAGATGCCGAGACAAACATTGCAGCCGCAAAGAGAGCTTGTGCATTGTACATTCCAGCAATACCCGCCATCAAAATGACATAATTGCCATTCTGTGTAGCAGACAGCGTGTTCGTGGAATAGTATCTAACAGCACGCTATTTCAAAGAGAAGTCTTTCATTCTTCTGTTGAGTGGAAGGGGGACTAACTCGAGTCAAAGAGGTTTAAATCAAGATTAAGCCATGTGATTTAATTCAGCTAGAAACACATAGCACAGTTTGCATTTCTAACTCAAGTGGTTTCCCCACTGGGAAGAAATCAAGGAAGAGACAATGAGGGTGGGGAGGCCCTGGCCCAGGTTGCCCAGGGAAGCTGTGGCTGCCCCAACCCTGGAGGGGTTCAAGGCCAGGTTGGATGGGGCTTTGAGCAGCCTGATCCAGTGGGAGGTGTCCCTGCCCATTGCAGTGGAACTGGGATTAGATTATTTTTATCATCCCTTTCAACCCAAACCATTCTACGATTCTGCGATTCCGTTGCTAACAGTTACACACCACACAGCTATACAGGTGCATTCAAACAGTAACCATGGAAATCACAGCTCAGATGAAGCTGAAAGGGGCCTCTGAAGGCTCCCTCATACGCTTAGAACAGGTGTCTTCAAAATTTGATCAAGCTGTTCAGGGCCTTTTCCACCCAAGTCCTGAACCTCTCATTGAAAGGTGAAGGTTTCGTCACCTCCCAGGGACGGCTGCTTCTCTGCCTATCCAGCCAAATCAAGAAGTTTTTCACCGTATGTCCAGCTGGAATCACCCTCGCAGCAGTTTCACAGAATCACAGAATAACCAAGTTGGAAGAGAACCACCGGATCATCGAGTCCGACCATTCCCACCAATCCCTAAACCATGCCCCTAAGTACCTCATCCACCCCCACCTTAAACACCTCCAGGGACGGTGACTCAACCCCCTCCCTGGGCAGACCGTTCCAATGCCTAACCACCCTTTCTATGAAGAATTTTTTCCTTATCTCAAGCCTGAACCTCCCCTGGCAGAGCTTGAGGCCGTTCCCTCTCGTCCTGTCCCCTGTCACTTGAGAGAAGAGGCCAGCTCCCTCCTCTCCACAACCTCCTTTCAGGTAGTTGTAGAGAGCAATGAGGTCTCCCCTCAGCCTCCTCTTCTCCAGGCTGAACACCCCCAGCTCTCTCAGCCGCTCCTCATCAGGCCTGTTCTCCAGCCCCTTCACCAGCTTCGTTGCTCTTCTCTGGACTCGCTCCAGAGCCTCAACATCCTTCTTGTGGTGAGGGGCCCAGAACTGAACACAGGACTCGAGGTGCGGTCTCACCAGTGCCGAGTACAGAGGGAGAAGAACCTCCCTGGGCCTGCTGGTCACACCGTTTCTGATCCAAGCCAAGATGCCATTGGCCTTCTTGGCCACCTGGGCCACTGCTGGCTCATGTTCAGTCGCTGTCAACCAACACCCCCAGGTCCTTCTCCTTCAGGCAGCTTTCCAGACAGGCTTCTCCTAGTCTAGTTTGTAGCCACTGCCTCTCAATCTCCCAGTGCACTCCTCTGAAGAAACCCTAGCCCCACCCCCGTCTTCTTTCCAACCCCGCCTCAGGGAACACAAGGCTGCAATTCAATCCCTCTCAGTCCTTTCTTTTCAAAAGGACACAAACCCAGTTCCCTCAGCTTCTCCTGACCTGTTCCCACCCCCGATCCGTGGCAGTGCCCTTCACTGGACTCAATCCAGTTTGCCAGTCCTTCACTTGTACTGGGCCCCACACTGAGCAGCGTATTCCAGGTGCAACATCAGGACCATCAACTGTGTGTTATTTAGGTAAACACAAAATTACTTAAGAAACTTAACTATGTGCTTTAAAGACACAGAGTACCAAAATTTTGTAACAAAGGTATTTAAAAATTCCAATTAGAAAAGAATAACCTGTTAAACATGAATCGCATGAGCTATTATATTAATGTGTATATTATATTTTTGCATTATAAAGATGTGAATCTGAATAATTGAACAACTGCCCTGATGTACTGGACATGACACACAGGTTATCGAAATACAGAGGGTATTTTCCCCCTGTAAAACTGATTTCTAAAACACAGTAAAACCTCTAGTTAATGACCCAAACTGCTCCATTCCAGACTCCACAGCAATCACAGAAACACAGGGACAGAAAGTAGATCTTGAAGCTACCCACCCCATAGTTTAAGATCCCTCACTGGCATCTAGCTGCCCAACAATTCATCTGACTTGGTGCTCATCCATCACATTCTTTCCTTCTGGGTAAAGAGGCAATAGTGGGCAGTGCGGACCATGGTGGTAGCCTTCAGACTGCCTACTTTCCATCTCTTCCCCACATTTCCCACATGTACCCAACATACAGCAGATGCTGGGAAAGAAACCAAGAGCTGGATGCAGTATTCCAGGTGAGGACTCACCAGAGCAGAGGATAATACCCTCCCTCAACCTGCTGGTCACTTGTTTTGATGTAGCCCAGGATATGGTTGGCTCAGCTCATGTGGAGCTTCTCATCCACCAATACTCCCAACTCTTTCTCTTCAGAGGTCCTCTCATTCCATTCTCCCCCCAGCCTGTATATGTGCTTGGGATTGTCCCAACTCAGGCTTAGGACCTCGCAGCTGGCCTTGCTGAACTTCATGAGGTTCGCACAGGTCCACCTTCCAAGCCTGTCAAGGTCCCTCTGGATGACATCCCTTCTCTCCAGCATGTCAGCTGCACCACACAGCCTGGTGTCATTGAAAACTTGATGAGGGTACCCTCAATCCCACTGTCCATGTCTCCAACAAAGATGTTAAACAACACCAGTTCCAATATCAACCCCTGAGGAACACTATTTGTCACTGCTTTCCACTTGGACATTAAGCCATTGACCACAACTCCTGAGTGCAACCATCTTGCCAATTCCTTATCCACAGAGTAGTCCATCCATTGAATCCATGTCTCTCCAATTTAGAGACGAGGATGTCATGTGAGACAGTGTTGAATCCTTTGCACAAGTCCAGTGCAGGACACATGGGAATGGTCCAAAACTGCATCAGAGGAGATTCGGATTGGACATTAGTAAACATTTGTTTACTGAGAAGGTGGTCAAACACTGGAAGAAGTTTCCTAGAGAAGTGATCAATGCCACATGCCTGTCAGTGTCTAAGAGAAATTTAGACAATGCCCTTTGTAACATGCTTTAACTTTTGGTCCACCCTGAAGTGGTCAGACAGTTGGGCTACATAATCACTGTAGGTCCCTTCAACCTGAAATATTACATTCTATTCTATTCTTTCCAGTTTTCCACCAAGAGCGCTCAGCTTCAACCATGAAAGCTGGTGTGGAAGGAGGTGGCCGTTTGCCATGTCCCACAGCAGATCTTACCATCTCAGAGCACTAATGCCTCTACAATAAAGGCTAGTGCCCTGGCATCTGTGAGACAGAAATTCTGATTCCATGACAAACGACATTTTTATTACAGAAAACAAAGGCACCTTTATACTCGTCTAAAGACTATAGAAGATAAGTGATCCTCTCTGACTTAGTTTCCCCCCTCATTACCTTTGGTAACTCCTTCTGCCTCCAGGACCAGAAGGTCTCTCAGCTACATCAATGCATCAGATTTCATTTGATAGTTTCCTCTAAATGTGGGACAAACAGACAACCGTTCTCAGCTACCGGGATAAAAATACTGATCAACATCTGCACTTCCACTTCATCAAAACTGTTTTCCAAATGCCATGACTTATACAATAGTCAGAAGGCAACAGAAATGGGAGCAATGTAAACTCTGCGCAAACTACAAGCACCCGTACGTGGTGGCACAGTCATTATCCAACGATCTCCCAAGAGGTACATGCTGCCAAGCTTTCCAGCTCTACCACCCTAAGAACCGTAACTGCGACATACCTTCTCTGTAAGGAGTAAGCACTGTAACTGCAGAGACATCGGGATTCTTCATTCTTAATGGTGCAGAAAGAATGAGCCAGTGAATGTTTTTTAATTGAAAACAGAAAAGAAAAGAGGAGGAGATTAATTTCCAAGGAACTGTGACTCATGGAGAAAGCTTACAGCAGGCAGGCTGCAAAGAAACTTCTCTCAGAAAGACTGAAAGCCTAGAGATTAAATGGAAAAAAAAAAAAAAACCCCACACAAAACCTCCTTGTGAAAACAAAGCCCATGAATGTCTAAAATCCTTGTGTCCACGCCACTTACTGAATACTGCTGAGTAATGCCCAGCTGAGTCTTCATCAATCTATAACTACAGAACTCTTGCTGGGAAGTAAGTCTTGCTGAAATTTAAATAATATAGACTCTTCAGGGGGTGCAGAGAAGCAAGGAGAAAAAAAGAATGCAGACGGGGAAAAAAAAAAAAAAAGTAAATTAACCTAACACCTCAAGATGGCTCTGTTACACAGCAAAAATAAAAATCAATAGCACAATTTGTTCTTCATACAAGACTATTCTTAAGAAACACAGACTGTAGATTCATTTTTTTATTTTAAGAGATGTTTTTACACTACGGAGGGTGTGAATGAAGCAGGCATTTGTGTTATGACAGCTTCTCATCACATGCTGTTAAGCCATAGAAGAAGGCTGTGCCAAGACAGGATCGCTATTTCTTTTAGTGTATATTTGGCTTGATCAACAGTTAACAGTTCTGTACTGTACTTATTTTCTTCTTAAATTTAGTACCTGAATCATAAGCAATGGAATAACATGGAAATGCAGGCATTCGAGTAGAAAATGAATATGAAGGGCAGCTCCTGGCTCATATAGAGTCAAGGGAAATTCTGTCATCAGCTGCAACGCAAACAAGTTCAGATCCACAGACTGCGTGCAGAATACACTTCCCCAAAGCTACTTTGCTTATTTTTCTGGCACCCCTTCTCACCTCAGCCAGCATCCTGCTAAAAGCTAGAGCATAACTCAACAGCGAGCCCTGAAAGATGCAGCAACCTACAGGGACACTCTGAGAACATAGCTAAAGATTGGCATTCTGACCCTTCCTTTTCAAGGATATTACTTAGAATCATAGAATAGTTTGGGTTGGAAGGGACTTTAAAGATCATCTAGTTCCAAACCCCCTGCCATGGTCAAGGGCATCCCACTGGATCAGGTGCCTAAGGACCCATCCAACCTGGCCTTGAACACCTCCAGGGATGGGGCAGCCACAGCTTCCCTGGGCAACCTGGGCCAGGGCCTCACCACTTTCGTAGAGAAGAAATTCATCCTAACATCTAGTCCAAATCTGCCCTTCTCCAGTTTATACCCATTCCCCCTTGTCCTATCACCACATGCCTTATGAATAGTCCCTTCCCAACCTTTTTGTAGGCTCCTTTCAGGTACTGGATGGTCGCTATAAGATCTTCTCAGAGCCTTCTCTTCTCCAGGCTGAACAAGCCCAACTCTCTCAGCTTGTCCTCATAAGGATGGTGCTCTAGCCCTAGGATCATCTTTGTAGCCTCCTCTGGACTCATTCCAGCAGAAAACACATACAATATATCTTCACTGACAGGAGATTTGTGCCCAGTACATCACTGGAAGGAAGGGAAAAGCAGAAGAATGCAAAGACTACATTTGCAGACCTGTCTGAGGGCTCCTATGCACACTATAAGCAGAAAGTATTATGGATGTTTTAATACTTATATAACTTATTTATTTAATATTTATTATTTATATTCTTTTCCTTTAAGGACAGATTACTATTGCAAGGCAAAATACAGAATCGCTAATTCATAGATTTGGTCAGGTAGGCACTTATCTTAGGAGGTCATGTAGTCCAGCCTGCTGCTCAAAGCCAGCTCAGCTATTGGGTAAGACCAGGCTGCTTTAACTACAAGGATCCTGAAAACCTCCAAGGACAGAGGCCGCACAGCCTTGTCCAGCAATCTGTTATCACCCTAGAAAATATAACCCTTAGGTCTACTTAGAAGCAGCCTTACTTCAGTTTATGACCAGTACCTGTTGTCCTGCGATGCTGTGGATAACCTGCCTGCAGGCAGGAGCAGGTAGCCGATGGGCAACCATAAAGCATCTCTTCTCCAGGCTGAAAAAGCTCAGCTCCCTCAGCCTCTCCTCCAGGATGGCACTATACCTCCCTGATAGTGTGGTGGCATAGTGCTGAACTTCTCCAATTTATGCACATCTTTCTTGTACTGGGCGGGGTGCGGACATAAAGCCAGACCCAATACTCCAGGTGCGGTCAGAAAAGTGCTGAGTGAAAGAGAACCCCTCTCTTCAAAGAAGCTCTTCCTTTCCATTTGAGGGACCTTGCCCTCACCTATGTCAAATTCCATGAAGTTCCTGTCAGCCCTCTCCTCCAGCCTGCGCAGGTCCCATCTGAATGCCAGCCCTGATCTCAAGCACACACACTGCTTACTCCATTGCCCAGTTTGGTGTTGTCTGCAAACTGCGTGAGCAAGGGCAGGAGGCGCTCCAAGTCACAGAAAACGTTAAACAGGACAGATCCTGTGACAGACGGGTGGAGCACTCCACTGGTTCACAGTCTCAAATTGAGTTATGACCCACCACTAAACACAACAAGCACTCCATTTTTTTCACCCGTCTAGTGGTACATTCAACGTACATCATAATAACATTCCGTACAAGACCTTGCTGAACCCAACGCAAGCATTTGAGAAGGATATGGAACTGTTGGAATGGGTCCAGAGGAGGGCTACAAAGATGATCAGAGGGCTGGAGCACCTCTGTTCTGGGGACAGGCTGAGACAGTTGGGGTTGTTCAGCCTGGAGAAGAGAAGGCTCCAAGAAGACCTCAGAGCAGCCTTCCAGTACCTGAAGGGGCTACAGGAAAGCTGAGGAGGGACTGTTTACAAGGGCATGGAGTGATAGGATGAGGGAGAATGGCTTTAAGTTGGAAGGGGGAAGATTTAGATTGGACATTAGGAAGAAATTCTTCACAATGAGGGTTGCCCAGGGAAGCTGTGGCTGCCCCATCCCTGGAGGGGTTCAAGGCCAGGTTGGATGGGGCTTTGAGAAGCCTGGTCTGGTGGGAGATGTCCCTGCCCATGGCAGGGGGGTTGGAACTGGATGATCTTTAAGGTCCCTTCCAACCCAAACCATTCTATGATTCTACGATTTGATTTTATTAAGCTCAGTAGCACTATATTTAATTTACGTATGAGAAAAACAAGACCTACAAATATTTAAGGAATGAGAGGAAAAAGTTATTGAAACCAGGGAAGGGACAAGGTCCCCAAACAAGCACACGAGGCATGTGACTTCTAGTGAATAAAGCCTTTACTCTCACCTTTCGTGCTTGCCACTATTTGAATACTCAAAGGAAGAACAGGGTCACCACCCCAGGTTTTGGAGTCCATCCTGGAGGTCAAGTGTATCACAACAATCACAAGCATCTGAGGAATTAAAAGTGAATGCTGGCATCACATACTTTTAGTCAGGTCTAATTTTTTTTTGTTCTGTGCCACACAAGCTAGAGGTCTGTGTTGCTGGTTCGTGACCACGACCTTCCACGTCACACACACAAACAAAACAAAAATACATGAAAACTAGCAGCATTTTTCTTAATTTGTTCTAAATCTCATTGCAATCAAGTAATTTCATCTTGGAAAGTAATTTTATTCCTGAAATTTCTCCTTTTAAAGTTAATCCAAATTAGTCCTTTCCAGTATAGGAGATTAAATATTACCTTAACTGAAAATATCTTCACCAAGATTTCTGTTTTAAAGTCAGAGAAGATTCTCGCATGTAGCTCAACACTTCAATTACGAAGTAAGCTTACGTATAGTTTAGCTGCATATACCTTATTATAACACACATGTAATTAGAATTAGTATGTAGTGACTTTCTAAGTTATTTATATTAAAAATTTCACCATAATAATAATTCACTCTAGTAATTCTGAGCATCCTCACATGTAAAAAATCAGTATTTTTTATCACACTGAAAACAGCCCCTCTCAAGACCTCTTTCAATTCTCCAGTAAATCAAGTTCCTAGCTTCCAAAAAAGAAAAAGCAAGGTGAGGAATGTTTCTTTTTTGGGTTTTTTTTTTTTAACAGATGAGTCCTAATTTTACAAGGCATTCAGAAGCTCTTTCCAATGATACAAGTGAAACAATACACAGAACTGAAGATTCAGTTCCTACCGCTTTCTGCAAACCTAGCCCTGACAGAGACACTTTTCCTAAACATTTTCAGTTCTTTGGGTACTAGTGTCCTTGGAAAAGTAAACATACTGTTTCTCATCAAGGACAACCCATTACATCTGATCATTACTAAAGTGTCCAACTGAACAGATTTATTTCACTTGATGAATAAAGTTAGTAGGAGCATAAATAAAGGCTCTTATTCCTGTGTTTCCAAAATAAATATTTGGAGTAACATATAGGAATACATTTCCAACCATAAATTAGAGTCATAATGCATGCTTTAGAAAAAATAACACTATTTTCATTGATTTTCTTTTTATAACATAAAGGTATTATTCATATACATCAGAAATACGGTAATGCAGCTTAAATCATCATAGAATCGTACAATAGTTTTGGGTTGGAAGGGACCTTAAAGATCACCTAGGTCCAGCACCCTCAGTTAAAGTGAGAAAGAAAAATAGTAATAGCAACTGCCCAAAACAGCCCCCATCTTCAGAAACATGTACACAGGCAGGAAATTTTCCATGGAAGTGCAAGTTCTTCATCTAGTCCTGACACTGGCGGTCATCACGCTTTCCTTGATTTGGGAATGATCAAGTAGATTTCTTTATTCTTCACCTTTTACAGTTCAAAAATGAAGATTTTAAGACTCGCATCAGTCAGTCCACGGTGTGTGACAACACTGAATATTATGTACAGAATTCTAAAAGAACACCAAGGCTGAGACACTGAATACTTTAAAATGGTGAAAAATAAAAGGTCAAGAGCCACAGGCTCAAAACTCGCTGTGGTTCTAGAGGAATTGTAAATATTGTTATCTACGTCCCAGTAACTTATGATCCCATTTTACAGATGAGGAAATAATGTTTATCCCCTTTCTTGAAAATTCTAAGATGTATATCCTGTATTTCTTAAAAACAAACAAATAAACAAACAAAAAAACCCAACAAACTTCATGTGATTTCTGCAATATTTTAAAAGAAACTACAGAACAGAATTGACCTTGAGCTCGGATCCTAACAGTTTGTATTCACGATTCAATCCCAAGTAACAAGTATTGTACAGTACAGTAAGACACAAACAGATTTTCCCAAGATAATGCCCGTATTCAGCACCATGTAAGTAGAACAATTTATTTTGCTCTGCTTAACTGCTTCACCCACGCATTTGACATTAAGCTTCAGGCTTCCTGACTGAGCAGCAACCACGGAGAACATGAATCAATGTTGTTCAGTTATGCATCGCTTCCCACAGTCTTGCTGATTCAGGCAATTCAGAATAAAATGTGAATCAAGTTTTTGATCTAAAAACATAAGTGAAAACATATTTTTCAAACCTTGTTTAGCATTACCTGTCATCACTGCCTGCAGAACAAGTTGTACTTTTACATGTCCCTGGTTTCAAAATAATCTGAAGCCTTTTGGCACAAGTAATACTCAGATTCTTTACTGTAAGAAAATGTCCAAGTGATTTAAATCTCGAAAGATGCTAATAATGCAGAAGTTTCCTGCCATGGATATGTGACAGACCTTGAGTCCCAAGATTCTGCGCTCTGCAACCACATTTGCACACAATGACATTACTGAGACAGATGTAAAATCAGAGAGAATATTAAGACACAGCGGCATAGGTGCATAAGAAGAATTTTGATTTATCTTCCTCTTGTACTTCCTCTTCTTATTACAAAGGGCACCTCCTGCTCATAACTTGCATGAAGTCACCATAAAAGCCATTCTCAGGCTTTGGTTTATGAATCCCTGATAATTTCCAAGCATCCAGGCTTGTAGCTTTTCTAAACTACTTCTTGATCCAGAAATCTACTTGCCAATATTAATTTTCTACTAATGGATATAGTAACAAGAAAGACTTTGTACAAATAGGAAGATGAGAGGAAAAACATACCTGTAATGAATGCTGATTTTAACTAAAGGTCTTCAATATGAAAAGTCCTCCCTCACGTGTTGTAGAATACACACAAAATGAAAGACTAATCCATACTGCTATCAATGAAGCCTCATTTATTGCCCCATCTTATCATACAAAATGTTCAAAATGTAAGATGCACTCAACAATTGCATACACAGCACTTAATTTAACAGTTTAACTCCTAAGAAAGATTCTCTAAGGAACAACTACTGCAACAAATATTCCACAAGAAGCATCCAAGGATGGTATAAAATGCACTTGCAGCTCAAAAAGCCATCAGGAAGCTGAACATATGGAAGGACAGTTTCAAAAATGACTTTAAATTTAGAGGCATTGAGACAATTCCCTGTGGGATCTCTTCTAGAGTTCTAAACCAAAACTGTAAAATGGAAAGATATAATTAAAGAAAAAGCAAAAAAGTCAAACCAAAGTCACTTTAAAGAAGCAGAAAGAAAATTACTATACCACATACTTAAAGGTGAAGAAAATAAGTACTATATAGTAACCATTTCTCCATTACTTACAAAACTGAGAGCATGAATAAACTGACTGCTGCTCTGCACAATATATAAATTTTAATCTGAAAGCTTGAACCAAAACTCCTCCTCCTGGACTGAAGAATTTGCTTTGTGGCTTCTTCAGAAACAGACTGAAGTTTATAAATCTTCTACAACAGATTCTAAAAATAATTCCTACTTTATATAGAAGCGGTTAGTAGGCTTCCTGTTTTACAAGTAGAATAATGTGCTATTCCCAGTTGCATTAAATTCCGCTAACAATTTGTTTGACAATAGCCCTTCAGGGTCTGGACAAGCTTGTTGTCTTCCTTTAAATGTTTACAGCTATGCAAGGACTCCTAAACAGTTCAGAATCAACTGAAGAACTCGTCTGGTGATGATATTTCTTCCTATCAAATTTATTGATGCTGAGACTAATGACCCTCAATTGCAAAAGAAACGGAAAACAAAAGAGAATCCCTGACTCAGCACTGAGGAGCAGCGTCCTCAAATAGAAAATCAAACAGCTGAATATTTTACACGCATAAAATGACAACCAAGAAAACAAACAAAGAAAAGAGTTACTCAAACGGACTGAAAGATACTAAAAAACTCCCAAAACACGTTAAAAAGCAGTGATGTTTACCAGTAAAAATGCAGCCTACACAGAATTTAGGCTTTGACTCTGGAAATCTTAAAGACATGCTATACAGCTACTAGGTTTAGGATAATCAGAACTTTTTATATCTGACATATAACTAAAGCAAGTTTTTAGACTTAGTATCTCAGCCCAGTGTAAATCAGCACAATTCCACTGAAGCTAATGGGCTAAAAGAAAAAAAAAAAAAACAAGAAGCTGAGGTACCTGGACTCAATTTAAATGACAATAAACATGATAATCTAAATATTATTTAGGCAATACTGTGAATTTTTCAAGTTAATCTCAGTAAATGTTAAAGCTTATTTCACAGTGTTCAACTCTGGGGAAAGGATTGTCATAGTTCACTGATGAGCGAAACCATATCATAGAATCATAGAATAACCAGGTTGGAAGAGACCCACCGGATCATCGAGTCCAACCATTCCTATCAAACACTAACCCATCTCCCTCAGCATCTCATCCACCCGTGCCTTAAATCTGCTGGGAGCAACCACAAGTCATGGTCAGAAGAGAACTCCTGTGCACGGGCAGCGAGGGAGGCAACCGCCGCTGCAGCCCTTTGGTGTGGTCACTCTTGACCTGTCAAAGCCAACAGCACAAGATTTGCACGTTTGGTCTTAATATCTCAGAGCTACAAAGCCAGCCTGCACACACTCGTCATGCAGCACTACGGCTTTTCTCCACATCTTGTGCCGTATGGAATCCTGAATCCCAAATTATAGAATCATAGAATCACTAGGTTGGAAAGGACCCACTGGATCATCGAGTCCAACTATTCCCATCAATCACTAACCCATGTCTCTCAGCACCTCATCCACCCGTGCCTTAAACACCTCCAGGGAAGGTGAATCAACCACCTCCCTGGGCAGCCTCTGCCAGTGCCCAATGACCCTTTCCGTGAAATATTTTTCCCTGATGTCCACCCTAAACCTCCCCCGGCAGAGCTTGAGGCCATTCCCTCTCATCCTGTCCCCTGTCACTTGGGAGAAGAGCCCAGCTCCCTCCTCTCCACAACCTCCTTTCAGGTAGTTGTAGAGAGCAATGAGGTCTCCAAATCCAGACAATCCTGCCAGGTCCTGGCACTCAGAAAGAGCTGGAGCTGAGGCACAGCACGTTCCTCAAACATCCAGCTGTTTCCACAGTCCTTTCTCCCACCACATCCACCTGTGGGTATCAGTTACGAAAAAGCCCCACATGCTGGACAGCCAGTGCTTGTCCCATCACAGGACACGGTCACCACTCACATGACTTTGCCCAGGGAGGTGGTTGAGTAACCATCCCTGGAGGTATTTAAAAGGCAGGTAGACAAGGTGCTCACAGACATGGTTTAGTGGCAGATAGGAATGGCCAGACCAGATCTAAGAGGTCTTTTCCAACCTAGTGATTCTATGATTCTATGTCTCACATACAACACCACAAGTAAGTTAAGAAATCCACAAACTGTATTATAAAAGGCTTGAAATCTCACTGCAGAGCATTCAGAAATATCAGATTTCAAGGTTGTGCCTATTTCCACCGTTCATAACCAGATGAACACATGTAACTAGTTCACAGGCTACTGAGCCCGAGGGTGGAAAAAAAAAGACAAGGCGGATTAAACAAAGCGAGTCAGGCAGATTATCAAGATCAAACAGATCACCCAAGTGAAAAGAATGAAGGGCCCACTGAAGAAAACAGCTGAACAGCCAGAACTCCCGTCTGAATAATGGGCTTGTAGTTGTAGGCGCCCAACATGTCCCATGTTCAGGCAATGAATCTGTGTCTCCTGAGGGCCAAAAAAAATGTAAAAAATGTAATACTTCATTTCTCCTTCAGAAGAGATTGCTCAGCTGTGTTCACTAGGCTGAGGAAAGGCTTTGGGAAAACATTTCTTTACAATAAATCTAGTTGCAAACTATCATACGGTTGTTTATCCTCACTGTATTTATTCAGCAGGAGACAGTTTTTAAACAGTGTTATTTTCTGACTCATGCAAAAAAAAAAAAAAGCACTTTTTTAAGGCAACAGTTAAAGTGAACAACTAAACAGAAAGAAGATAATGTCACAATTACAGGCCTTATGAGGAGCGGCTGAGAGAGCTGGGGGTGTTCAGCCTGGAGAAGAGGAGGCTGAGGGGAGACCTCATTGCTCTCTATAACTACCTGAAGGGAGGTTGTGGAGAGGAGGGAGCTGGGCTCTTCTCCCAAGTGACAGGGGACAGGACGAGAGGGAATGGCCTCAAGCTCCACCAGGGGAGGTTTACGCTGGATATTAGGAAAAAATTTTTCACAGAAAGGGTCACTGGGCACTGGCAGAGGCTGCCCAGGGAGGGGGTTGATTCACCTTTCCTGAAGGGGTTTAAGGGACGGATGGACGAGGTGCTGAGGAACATGGTTTAGTGTTTGATAGGAGTGGTTGGACTCCATGATCCAGTGGGTCTATTCCAACCTAGTGATTCTATGATTCTATTAATTAAACAACTTCAAACGTGCTAGCACAAGATTTTAGTATCTTTTAAGGAAAAAAAAAAAAAAAAAAAGAGGTAGAACAAATACGTAAAAGAAAGAGGACAAGATTTAGGATGGATAAAACATTTTTTGGTCAAGAAGAAAAGCGGCACATAAGGGCTACAGGCAAATTATTTAAGGTGCCTTCCCAAGCACCTCGTTCTGCTTGTGAACAAGGCTCCCTCGCTTACCCAGGCCGAAGACTGAGCCCTCTTAAAATTGTTTTTGCTTTACCCTATGAGAACAGGGCATCTTTGATATGGAAAACATCAGCACAGACAACTATGTGCCTCTTAGAGGACTTAAAGCACTAATTACAAAGAAACCAAAGGCAGTTCCAGTGCCTCCTTTGAAAGAAAACAAAGCAGAAAAATAATATATAGATAAAAATTGAGATATGGTGCTGTTCCCAGAGCCAACCACAAAGCTGGCGGCGAAGGCAGGATTCCAGGAGGAGGAATGAAAGGAACTGGGGAGTTGGGATTGTCGAGGGTGGAAAAGGGAGGTTCCTGCAGCAGGAACGCCAAGGTGCGCGCAGGAGAGAAGGAATCCGGGGGGAAACCGCGGCAAAGAGACTTGGCCGGAGCTGGAAGTTTGGGAAGAGGAGGGAATGCGTCCTCTGCACCGCCGCGGGCCGCCGTAACATCCCTGAAACGACCCAGCAGCACGGTAACCGCCGGTTCTCCCCTCCCGCAGCCCGGCGGCTCCGGGCGGGAGGCGAGCCCAGCCTCCAGGGATGGAGCTTGCCGTGATTCCCGACCCCACTGTGAGCACCCACCTCCACCTCCACCTCCTCCTTCTTCTCCGCCGCCGCCGCCGCCGCCGCCCGGACACGTCAGCCGCCGCCCGCAGCCCGGGGGCCGCCGCGCCGAGCGGATCCGCGGGGAATGGAGGGAGGGAGCGGTCCTCGAGCGCCATTGGGCAGCGAGGGGTGGAGCCGCGCCCCCTCGCAGCGCCATTGGATAGCGATGCGAAAAGCCACGCCCCCCGAGGGCCATTGGGAGGTGTGGGATAAGGCACGCCCCCGCGAACCGCCATTGGACAACGAGGGGATAAGCCCCGCTCCCTCGTAGGGCCTTAAAATAACGAGGCAATAAGCCACGCCCACTCATCGCCCATTGGACATAATGGGGAGAAGCCACGGCCCCCTCGCAATGCCATTGGGCATCGCGGGAATAAGCCACTGAGTATATCAGACAGAAGCCACGCCCCCTCGCCGCACCACGCCCCATCTCAGAGCCATTGGGCAGCACTGGGAGAAGCCACGCCCCCGGAGAGCCATTAGACAGCGATGAGCCAAGCCACGCCCCTAAAAAGCGCCATTAGGAAGCGTGGGGCTACGCCACGCCCCCTCGCTGCACCATTGGGCAGTGAGGGCTAAGCCACGCCCCCTCTGGAAAGCCATTAGGTAGTGTACCTCAAAGCCACGCCTCCTCACTGCGCCATTAGACCTACTGGAGCTAAGCCACGCCCCTTAAGAGGCACCATTGGGCAGCACAGTGCTAAGCCACGCCCCCTAGAAAGCATCATTGGGGCATGAGAAGATAAGCCACGCCCGGTCACAGCCCAGCCCAGCACGGGTGCCTAATGGCCCTGGTCCTCTCTCTGCTCTTCTGGTCCCCGCATCCCGCCCTCGTGCTCTGGATGCGGCCGCCCGGGCAGCGAGAGTCACAGAATCGTGGAAAAATAGAATCATAGAATCACAGAATCACCAGGTTGGAAGAGACCCACCTGGTCATCGAGTCCAATCATCCCTATCAAACACTAAACCGTGTCCCTCAGCACCTCATCCACCCGTGCCTTAAACACCTCCAGGGAAGGTGACTCAACCCCCTCCCTGGGCAGCTTCTGCCAGTGCCCAAGGACCCTTTCTGTGAAAATTTTTTTCCTAATGTCCAGCCTAAACCTCCCCTGGCGGAGCTTGAGGCCATTCCCTCTCGTCCTGTCCCCTGTCACTTGGGAGAAGAGCCCAGCTCCCTCCTCTCCACAACCTCCCTTCAGGTAGTTGTAGAGAGGAATGAGGTCTCCCCTCAGCCTCCTCTTCTCCAGGCTGAACACCCCCAGCTCTCTCAGCCGCTCCTCATAAGGCCTGTTCTCCAGCCCCCTCACCAGCTTTGTTGCTCTTCTCTGGACTCGCTCCAGAGCCTCAACATCCTTCTTGTGGTGAGGGGCCCAGAACTGAACACAGGATTCGAGGTGCGGTCTCACCAGTGCCGAGTACAGAGGGAGAAGAACCTGCTGGTCATGCCGTTTCTGATCCAAGCCAAGATGCCATTGACCTTGGCCACCTGGGCCACTGCTGGCTCATGTTCAGTTGCTGTCAACCAACACACCCAGGTCCCTCTTCTCCAGGCGGCTTTCTAGACAGACTTCTCCTAGTCTCTAGCTCTGCACAGGGTTGTTGTGCCCCAAGTGCAGGACCCGGCATTTGGCCTTGTTAAACCTCATGCCACTGGACTCTGCCCAGTGGTCCAGCCTGTTCAGATCCCTTTGGAGCCTCCCGACCCTCCAGCAGATCCACACTTCCACCCAGCTTAGTGTCATCTGCAAACTTGCTAAGGGAGCACTCGATGCCTTCATCCAGGTCATTGATAAAGACATTAAACAGGACTGGACCCAGCACTGAGGCCTGGGGAACCCCACTTGTCACTGGCCTCCAGCTGGATTTAACTCCATTTCCCACCACCCTCTGGGCCCGGTCATTCAACCAGTTTTCCACCCAGGAGAGCGTGTGCGCCTGTCCAGGCCAGAGGTGACAGTTTCCGAAGCAGAATGCTGTGAGAAACTGTATCAAAGGCTTTACTGAAGTCCAGGAAGATACATCCACAGCCTTTCCCTCGTCCAGCAGCCGAGTCACTTGGTCATAGAAGGTGATCAGGTTAGTTTGGCAAGATCTGCCTTTTGTGAACCCGTGTTGACTGGGCCTGATCACCCGGTTCTCTTGCATGTGCTTCATGATTGCACTCAAGAGCACCTGTTCCATGACTTTCCCTGGCACTGAGGTCAGACTGACAGGCCTGTAGTTCCCTGGATCCTCCCTGAGACCCTTCTTGTAGATGGGCACGACATCAGCCTCCAGTCCAGTGGAGCTTCCCCAGTCTCCCAGGACTGTTGGAAGATGATGGAAAGGGGTTTGGCCAGCACATCCTCCAGCTCCTTCAATACCCTCGGGTGAATCCCATCCGGCCTCATAGACTTGTGGGTGTCTATTTGGGCAAGCAAGGCTCTGACCACCTCCTCTTGGATCATGGGAGTCTCATTTTGCTCCTCTAGCTCCGGGGTTTGTACACAGAGGGAACAACTTTCTTTACAATTAAAGACTGAGGCAAAGAAGACATTAAGTACCTCAGCCTTTTCCTCGTCCCCTGTCACTGTTGTTTCTTCTGCGTCCAATAGGCACTGTATGGTCTCCCTAGTCCTCCTTTTATTATTTATCTATTTAATGAAAGATTTTTTGTTATCTTCCACCGTCTTTGCCAATCTGATTTCTAGTTGAGCCTTAGCCCTTCTGATTTTTTCTCTACACAATCTCACTTCCCTCCTGTGATCCACCCAAGAGGCCTATCCCCTCTTCCAGAGCCCATAAACATTCCTCTTCTTCTTAATATCACTAAAGATCTCTCTGTTCAACCAAGCTGGTTTTTTCCCCTGCTGGCTTTTTTTCCGGAACATGGGGATGGCTTTCTCCTGAGCCGCTAGGATCTCCTTTCTGAAGAGCTCCCAGCCCTCATGGGCTACCTTGCCCTTAAGCACTGTCTCCCATGAGACTTTGCCAACCAGCCTTCTGAAGAGTTCAAAGTCTGCCCTCTGGAAATTTAATGCTACTGTCCTGCTAACCACCCTCTTCACTTCACCTAGAACAGAAAATCCTATCATCTCATGATCGCTTAGTTCTAGCTGTCCTCCTACTGCCACATCCCCCCCAAGGCCTTCTCTGTTCACAAACAGCAGGTCCAGGAGGGCACCTTCCCTTGTTGGTTCATTCACCAGCTCTGCAAGGCAGTTTTCTTCCACGCACTCCAGGAACCTCCTAGACTGCTGCCTTTCTGCTCTATTGTACTTCCAGCAGATATCAGGAAGACTGAAGTCTCCCACAAGAATGAGAGGCATCGATCTAGAGATTAACCCCACCTGTTTATAGAAGAGCTCGTCAGCTGCTTCTCCTTGGCTGGGTGGCCTGTAACAGGCTCCCATCACAAAATCTACCTTCTTATAGGTTCCTCTGATTTTAACCCACAGGCACTCAATCTCCTCATCACACAATCCATCTCAATGGTGTCCAAGTCCTCCCTTACAAAGAGGGCTACCTGCCTCCTCTCCTTCCCTTCCTATCCCTCCTGAAGAGCCTGTACCCACCATAGCTGCACTCCAGTTATATGAGTCATCCCACCACGTTTCTGTGATGGCAACAACATCATAGGCTCCTTGCCCTACGACAGCTTCCAGCTCTTCGTTCTTATTCCCCATGCTGCGTGCATTGGTGTAAATGCACTTCAGCTGAGCTGCCGAGCCTTCAGCCCTCTTAGAGGGAACAGAGTTTGTTCCCATTTGCCTGGTGACTGGAGTAGGTAGCACCAGAGTGCCCGTATCTCCCTTACCACCCCCAGGTGTGTTCACCCCCACTTTCTGTGTGGTGATGTACTGGTGGTCCTCTCCAGCACACTCACTCCGAATCACCAGTGCCCCACATCCAGGCTCGCTCCTGTCTAGCCTGGTCTCAACCCCCTGCCCCTTCACATCTGGTTTAAAGCTCAGTTTATGAGCTTAGCTAGGTTTTCAGCAAGGGCTTTAACCCCCCTAGGAGACACACGTGTCCCATGCTTACTAAAAAGGCCTGGGGGTGCGTGAGCCACCCCATGATCAAAGAAGCCAAAGTCCCTCTCCTCACACCAGGCTCAGAGCCAGGCATTAATCGAATTCTTCCTGACTTCCAGGTCCTCTCTGTTTAGCCTGGGGATGGAGCAGAATACTATCTGAGCCCCAGAGCCCTCCATCATTTTCCCAATGGCCCTGAAGTCTTTATTGATGGCTTTGGTCTTTCTGCTTACTAAATCATCATTACAGGTTTGGACTATCAGAGGACAGTAGTCTGTCTCGTGGACCAGGGAAGGAAGTTTTCTAGCTACCTCCTTCACTGATGCCCCCGGTAAGCAGCAAACCTCTCTGTGGAGCGGGTCTGGTCTGCAAATGGGTCCCTCTATTCCTTTTAGGAGGGAGTTCCCTACAACAATCACCCTCCTCTTCTTCTTAATGGAGGATGTTTTTATCTTTTTCTGAGGATGGTGAGGCCTAGGGAAAGATTCTAGGCTGTGGGAGCCATCATCCTCATCCTCAGGATTGGATTCCACCTGCAGCACATGGTACTTGTTCACCAGGGGGATCTGGGGTTTTGCTGTCTGGTTGAGGGGAGCAGGTTTCCTTCGTCTGGCAGGAACTTGTTGCCATTCCCCATCTCTTGTTCCCCCAACCTTGCAGTTTGCAGGTGGATGGTGTTTTGGACAGATTAGCTCCAGCCAGCTGCTGAGTTAGTGAGAGGGCAATCCTAGACTCATACTATCAAACAATCCTGCAATCCAGAATCACAGAATCATAGACTCAAACCATCTTACAATCACAGCATCGTAGAATCTAAGGCATGTACAATCATGGAATAGCACAATTGCAGTATAGTGGAATTGCAGAATAATGGGATCACAGAACAGCAGATTCACTTTGAGATCATCAAGCCCAACCATTCCAATCCACCACTAAACCAGATCCCTGATCACCTCATCTACCTGTCTTAAAAACCCCTCCAGGGATAGGGAGTCCACCACCTCCCTAGGCAGCCTCTGCCTGTGCCTGCGAACCCTTTCGGTGAAGAAATTTTTCCTGATGTCCAATCTAACCTGCCCAGACACAAGTTGAGGCTATTCCTGCCTGTCATTTGGGAGAAGAAGCCAACACTCATGACCACTGTCTACAACCTCCTTTCAGGCAAATGGAAGATCACTCAGTTCCACCCCTGCCGTGGGCAGGGGCACCTCCCACTGGATCAGGCTGCCCGAGGCCCATCCAACCTGGCCTTGAACACCTCCAGGGATGGTGACCACTTGTACATTCCCAAATCTATATAAGATTTAGGATTGAACATGTCCTCTTCAGAACACTGGGAAAACAAAAGAAAACAAAACCTTTAAAAGCTGCAAATATTTTGGAAATGTGTATTTGACAATATATACATGTGCACATCTCTTTGATGAAAAGAAATGCACTTAAGTATGTTACGAGTCCTTGATACCAATTACAAGTATTCAATATTGTCAAATATTCTTTAAAGTCTTTGGATCGTTTTTAAGCATGAGACCTTCAAACCAAATGCTTTTGAAAGATCCATGCATCAACCAGCAGCAATCCTTGCCAATTTAAGTGCATTCACACTATAGCCAGTATTGACAAACACCCAGGTTTAGTAAATTCATTATCTTTACATGAAAATGTTAGTAGAAAATGGGTGCATTTCAAAAGGCATTTGATTAATCCACCTTTTTTTCTACATTTTTATTTGTCTGTAGTTTATCACACATTCACAACTATCCTATGTCTTCATGTGGGCTCACACAAACTGAATTACTAATTAAATGTTTGAGGTATTACTTTAAAAATGTTTCTGTTTTCACAAAGTTATTTCTTTTTAATGCAATTCACGACAGTGTGAACTTATAATCATTCTCACATAGCTCTATAGGCTGTACAGGGGAATGAATACAAGGAAACCGGACCATATTTAAGGGTTACGGCCAGGAATACCTTTATGGTGTTCAGTTCAGATGCCAGCAGAGGGAACACTTCATCCTCTGGTTTCTGTAATTTTTTCAATATGTCACACTTCACTCACATCTATCATTTCAGGAGATGAAGTGGCAGGGAGTCTGTCTTTGGCTAACTGCTTAATCACTGCTTATCATTTAAGGCCACGCTAAAGAACAGACACATGTCTAGACTAAGTGCCACTACCTCAACTTCATGATTAAAAATATCATTTACTAGCAATATCCTTCTGCCTTTGGCAGCCAACTCATTACCCATGTGCATTAATATCTCCTTTCACTGCTAGAGAGACAAACTTCACATCGTTCCTGCAGTCTGTTTCAAAACACTTTTGATCCTTGAGAACCACTTCTTTGATTCCAGTGACTGTACTTAAACATCCTTCTCTAATTCCAATAAAGAGTCACTGGGGAAACCTTGTTGGACAAATTCAACAACAGCAGATTAACTTGTAAAAAAGCAAATCCAACATCCCAAATAACTTCCACTCCTCCTACTGTTTTCTAAGGCAACATCCTATTAGCAGTCATAATCTTATAATTGCAATGACAAATTCATTATTTGTCTATCCATAATTAGTCATCAATAATTAAAGTACAGATAATGGCTGTCTCCAGAGTTAACATGATGCTTTTCATAACTGGGTCGTAAGAAGGTGATGCTTAAATTGGTTTTACTGGTAATGTATGTGCCATGAGACCTCATCAGAATTTATTTACTCCCATTGCTGCTTTGGCAAAGGTCCCTCTTGCCTCCTTGCTACCATAGGTCACACACTCCAGTTCATGTACTGGGCATCTTAAACACACTGTGGACACCGAGCAGTGTCCTGGCCCCATGCGATGCAGTGAAGAAAGGGCCCTTTTTTTTTATTATTTTTTTATTTTTAATCTATCTGTGGAAATTGGGGTGGTTAAATGTACACTTAAAATTATGATACCCAAGAACATAAAACATCATTCCTGTGGCTTGCTTTCCAAAACACTGGATGAAATCTGAACAGTGAAGCCTGGTTTTCTTGGTTTCTTCCATTTACCAGCTGATGTAGTAGGCAATTTGCCTTATGGATTTTTCATCTATTAGAAATTCAGAAACTGTTTCTCCTGTTTTTCTCAACTGTCTGTCTGTGCTATCTCCATCCCCCTACCAAAGATATGTCATCTCCCTGCAGATAAGGAGAGAGTCCAGCAGATGGAAGACAGTCCAGCCACAAAGATGATCAGGGGACAGAAGCATCTCTCTTACCATAGAATCATAGAACAGTTTGGATTGGAAGGGACCTTAAAGATTATCTAATTAGGAAAGGCTGACTGAGCTCAGCCTGTTTAGGCTGGGGAAGAGAAGACTGAGAGGGGATCTTACCGGTGCTTATAAATATTTAGAAGACGAGTGCCAAGGATGAGGCCAGGCTCTTTTCAGTGGTGCCCAGTGACAGGACAAGGGACAGTGGGCACAGACTAGACCACAGGAAGTTCCACCTCAACATGAGGAAAAATTTCTTTACTATGAAGGTGACAGAGCCCTGGAACAGGCTTACTGAGGGAGGCTGTAGAATCTCCTTCTCTGGAGATCTCCAGATGTCCTGATGATCTCCAGAAGTCCCTTCCAGTTCCCATCATTCTGTGATTCAGAATGTCATCCTTCAGACACCACTCAAAGCCAGGGCATCCTATGGCCTTCCTGAACTTCAGCATCCACAAAACTCATGATGGAGCCCTGTAAAGCTGTAGCTCCTGTCCACTTCCCTTGCCAGACAAAGTTGCGTCATCATAGGTATATATTAAAAAGGCAAAAAAAAAGATCTTAAATCCAGGCTATTACATCAAAATAACATTTGGTTTAATAAAACCATTGCTCATTCACGTGCTGATATGATGCCTGACGCTGCCCACTTTCCCAGGTCTCCCTGTGGCACCAGCACCACTACTGGGAGACAATGCTAATTCTAGGCATACCAGTACAGATTAACCTCAAAATTGAGCTTTATAATACTGTGATATTTTACCAGCACCAGAACCTCTTTCATGAGTGCCTTTAAAAACTCTCTGCTTATGAGGAGTCTTCGCAAGTCAAATTCTCAGACTGCCAATTCAGACAGACTAGGCACACACTTCCCTAAGTTTTAATATTCCCCAGCACCAGAGTCCTTGTGTTGCATCAGCTTCTCATGGTCATGGGTAGAGCATGAGAGACAGCACAGCCGATGCCGTAACTTATCGTGGTGGGCAGACCCCCACCCAGCCACTCTCTTACCCTCCTCAACAGGGCAGAAGAGAAAACAAGACACAAAGCTTATGGGTCAAAATAAAGACAGGGAGATCACTTACTGGTTACTGTCATGGGCCAGACTCAGCTCAGGGAAAATGAATTTCATATACAGCCAATTAAAAAATAGAGGAGGAAGGTGAGAAACAAAAACATGCCCTCCACTTTCTTCCCAGGCTCAAATTCAATCCTTTATTCCCACCTCAAGGGGCACAGTGAGATGGGAAATGGGGGTTGTGGGCAGTCCGTAACAGCTCCTCTCTGCTGCTCCTTCCTCTGCACACATCTCCCCTGCTCCAGCATGGGCCCTTCCCACAGGCTGCAGTCCTTCAGGATAAACCTGCTCCAGCGTGGGCTCCTCCACCGGCTGCAGGGGAATGTCTGTTCCCACGCCTCCTCCTAGAATCATAGAATAGTTTGGGTTGGAAGGGACCTTAAAGATAATCTAGTTCCAAACCCCCTGCCATGGGTAGGGACATCCCAGTAGATCAGGCTGCCCAAGGCCCCATCCAACCTGGCCTTGAACACCTCCAGGGATGGGGCAGCCACAGCTTCCCTGGGAAACTCTTCTACTGCCTCACCACTCTCATGATGAAGAAATTCTTCCTCATATCAAGCCTAAATCTGCTTTCACCTGGCTGCCTGCAGGGCTGTGTCTCTCACTTATTCCCTTCACTCCTTACTTTACCTGTGTCATGTTTTTAGAATCATAGAATAACCAGGTTGGAAGAGACCCACTGGATCATTGAGTCCAACCATTCCCATCAAACACTAAACCATGTCTCTCAGCACCTCATCCACTTGTCCCTTAAACCCCTCCAGGGAAGGTGACTCAACCACCTCCCTGGGCAGCCTCTGCCAGTGCCCAGTGACCCTTTCTGTGAAAAATTTTTTCCTAACATCCAGCCCAAATCTCCCCTGGCAGAGCTTGAGGCCATTCCCTCTTGTCCTGTCCTCTGTCACTTGGCAGAAGAGCCCAGCTCCCTCCTCTCCACAATCTCCTTTCAGGTAGTTATAGAGAGCAATGAGGTCTCTCCTCAGCCTCCTCTTCTCCAGGCTAAACACCCCCAGCTCTCTCAGCCGCTCCTCATAAGGCCTGTTCTCCAGCCCCTTCACCAGCTTCGTTGCTCTTCTCTGGACTCGCTCCAGAATCGTAGGATCCTTTTCAGACTTAAAGATCATCTAATTCCAACCTCTGTGCCACGGGGGTACCTCCCACTGGACTGGGCTTCCTAAAGTCCCATCCAACCTGGCCTCGAACACCTCCAGGGATGGGGTAAGCTGTGCCAGTGCCTCAACACTCTCAGCTTGAAGAATGTCTTCCTAACAACCAATCTAAATCTCCCTTCTTGCAATTTAAATCCATTGCCCCTTGTCCTACCACTTCGTAAAAAGCCCCTCCCCAGCTTTTCTGCAGCCCCTTCAGGTACTGGAAGGTCACTTTAAGGTCTCCTTGGAGCCTTCTCTACTCCAGCCTGGACAACCCCAACTCTCACGGCCTGTCTTTGTGTTGACCTTTCTCAAATCCACGTTTCCCAGGGCTCCATCACCTTGGCTGCGGGCTCAGCCGTGCCCTGCAGTGGGTGGGTTGGAGCCAGTTGGACTTGGGGCAGCCCCAGCTTCTCCTCGCAGGCACCCCTGCAGTCCCTGCTGCCAGTGCCTGGGCAACTGCATCCTGGACAGTAACATGCACAAGTTATTTCTATAACACAAAATTCCTCCTTTTGGTTATTTCGTTGTGCTCTGATGGCTCTGCTTCATTCCGAAAGTGAGGAAGGGAAAAAACTTCAAGGAATTTGCTATCACAGGAGGACCATGAAGCACTAAGGTCATGCAGCCATGAAAGACAAATACAACCTTTGGCTGAAGCAGAGTTATTTCCAGTGAGGAAAGGAAATACCAGTGCAATACAAGGTACTTGAGAAGGCTTTATAGGAAACACTGTGTACAACTTTAAGCTGCCAGCATTTAAGAAAAAGGAATGAGGCAGTGGCAAATAAAAAATATTAGGATGGCCAGGAAAATTAAAGAGCAGATTGATTTGTACTCATGAATATGCAAAACAGCTTCCCAGGGTAAAAAATTAATTATTTAAGATAAAGAGGCAATGATAGTAAAAGACTAAATTACTATGAATTACTATGAACATGCTGTAGGCTCCCTCAGCCTTGGGCAGTACATTGCTTGGCAGCACTGGTGTCCTAAAAAAGGTCCTCAAACGTACCTTCAACCAGTGTCACAGTGATACGGAGGAAGAAAGAAGAGTTAAAACATTAGACAATCTACGTACCAACATCCAACTGCAATCTGCTCATCGCTGTAGGGTGTAACAACCAGTCTCAGCCACCTCATCCCACACTCACAATTTTTTTCATATTTATTTCCTATGACTCCCCATCAAGGCTACTACTGCTTCCCAGGATACACTTTCTTCCTTTAAATACAACCCATGAGGCAAGATGATCAAGTTCATGTTAGATGCTTCTTATCTACTCTGTGCAAACCACTTCTCTGTACTTTTGTAGTTTACCTACGCAGCTTTTAATTGAATTTCAAAGTATCGTAGTTATCACCTTGATTTCACAGAATCACAGAATCACCAGGTTGGAAAAGACCCACAGGATCATCGAGTCCAACCGTTCCTATCAAACACTAAACCATGTCCCTCAGCACCTTGAGGGAAGGTGACTCAACCACCTTAAAAGACCCTGCCAGCAGAACTGCATGGTCCAGAAGTGTAGGAAAGTCAACTCTCTTCCTTCTACGAAATTCATCCTTTCTCAGGTACATTTCCACTCCCTCTCAGTGCAAGCCCTATGCTTAATATTTAGTGAGAACAGCTTTGGTGACAAAATGCAGGGTTCACATGGCAAAGTGCTTTTGGCAGCAGAAGCAGCAAAACAGGAGAGGGAAGTTTCAGTCCTATATAGCGATAGCAATATAAAAGTCAGGCCGAGTAGGTACCTGGAGCTGCCACAATCAATTATCAGTACTAAAACAAGGCACATCCTCACAAGTCTTTGCAGTCAACGCCAGAGTACGTTTAGGGGAAAACAGTGCCAGCTGATACAGCATTCTAATATGAGTTAAGCATTCAGAGCAGCTAAAAACCTAATCATTTGAGGAAATAAATATTTCCTACTAGAATGTGTCCTTTATCTGATAAAGCTAGTATTAAATTTCCACTCTCTCTGCTCAGGTCATATCCGTAGTGACTCAGAAGTGACCCCAGCTTACTCAGAACGTACACCGACACAAAGCTAGCAGCAAGCTACAGCACAGTCCAGTGTCTCGCTTTCTTCTCCTCTGTGGACATAGGAACAGGCCATGCTCCCTCCCTTTTACCACCTTGAACACGCTACATCCTCGTAGCTGCATCTTTCTCTTTCTCGTTGTTCTCTACAACTACCTAAAGGAGGTTGTGGAGAGCAGGAGCTGGGCTCTTCTCCCAAGTGACAGGGGACAGGACAAGAGGGAATGGCCTCAAGCTCCGCCAGGGGAGGTTTATGCTGGACATTAGGAAAAAAATTTTCATGGAAAGGGTCATTGGGCACTGGCAGAGGCTGCCCAGGGAGGGGGTTGAGTCACCATCCCTGGAGGTGTTTAAGGCACGGGTGGACGAGGTGCTAAGGGACATGGTTTAGTGTTTGATAGGAATGGTTGGACTCGATGATCCAGTGGGTCTCTTCCAACCTGGCGATTCTATGACTCTATGATTCATTCCACCTCGCGCAGTGCCATTTTACTTATGGAAAACAGGAAGGCACAATGTGCCACAAAACCGCTTGTTTCTGCTGTGAAACCACCACTAGCAGAATACACTAATTAGTCAGTCACGTCCACAGCACGCAATGCCTCTTCCAATACTAGAAACTCATCAACAGGCATCGTTTGCTTCATTAATGACTGTCACTTACTTTTTGTTCCAAATTATCAACTTACATGCCAGTGCCACGGCAAGATCAACAGTTTGGAATTGCTGAAAAACACTGGCAACTTAAACGTCCTCTAATACTTCCCTGATAACAACTACTACGTAAAATATGCTTACTTATTAATTGGAAATAACTGAATAGCAAAACATTAACAACATTTAAACTCCTCCTACAGATTATTTGCAAAAAAAGGACTTTATTCATACAAAAACTATGATGCATTGTTCTTCCCATCCCAGTCTGTACCCACGCACATTCCACAGTCAGTGGAGCTTTATACATAAATGTCTCACTTCTGCTTCAATGAATCTTTGGGATTTCAGTGCAGAGGCAGCGGATAAAATTATGCCAGACAGTTGCTTACACGGTGCATTCTTAAAGAAATCATTAAAATGTCAGTAATGATGCTTTTTTCCTTTAACTTACTGATGCTAAAAAGCACCAGGAATTAATTACCACAGAGCATAACAGAAGATGCACATTTAATGCTTAGAATTGTATTCTGTTATGTAGCAATGAGACAAGTTTGGGGTCTTTTTAAGGAAAAAAAAAAAAAATAAGGGAGTCTATACTCAACCATAAAGTGATACCAAATGAAGGGGCTTTAGTTAGAGCCCGGTGCAAAACCAGACCACACAGTTCAAATGCAAGAGCCAGAAGCGTCATT